>WOGR01004414.1:0-14758 GCA_015342045.1 Leptinotarsa lineolata | reverse complement strand
CTGTCAATTTCACTTCAAAATAAAGTATTCATGCATTAATTTCATTATCCCAAATTTCAATTTTTTGAGTTGACCCGTTCAAAAAATAAAAGGGGAGTAGACATTAAAGAAATGCATTGTATAAGAATTGTAGCCCACAACCTCTAACTCACAAAACTAATTTTACAATATTGACAACCAAAAATGGTCTTGGGAATGACAAATAAAGAATGATTCAACAAAAACCCCAACAATGCTTCACCTGGGTCTTTTTTTCTACGGACAATGGCAGTGAGAACTTCTTTTAACCAAAATAGTTTTGTTATCTACAGCAACTTGCAAACAAAGTTGCTAATTTTTTACAAACATTTTTCGTAATTATCGTGTACTGGCAATGAACAAACCGTTCTAAGCAAACCATGTCGATGACAAATGGAAGGGAAACAACCGGCAACTTTGAAGTCTTGCAGTCGCTCGCTCTCGCAAAGCTTCTCCGGCCACCATACGGCATGTTGCAGAAAAAATGCTAATAGCATCAGTTTATTTTTGTGAAAGTTGCTGGTGCACCACAATCGTTCATGTTCTATTTCTCTTGAGATTGATCGTTATGTGTTTGTAGTGAGTGCGTCGGAAAGTGCGAAAATGACCGCCAAAGACGAGAATACTAATGGGAAGGTAAACTATGACAGGATATCAGTTGTTTGCGATCTATTTGCGTCAGGTTTCTTGGCTTGTACGTGCAAAGTGCACCACATTTCGTAATGTAACGAAAAAAAGTGTCACTGAATGTTTGAAATAGCCGGTTTTGGGTGATTTTTTTTTGTTATTTCCTACCTGAAAATCTGATACTAAATAAAAAAAATTCGCTTTGTCAAAAAATTCTAAGTGGTGAGTCCAAAAAATGGGTTTTCCATAACATTTGAACTTTTGAATATCGATTTTGCATATGTTAATTTGAGATTTTTATAAATTTCTGGAAATCTGACAGAAAGGAAGATAAACTGGTGTTTTTTACTTTAGTTGTGTACGTTTATCAATACAGGGTGTTTCAAACTCGATCCTCACCATTGGGATCTCTGAAATTATGAGAAATACGAGGATGGTTAATTTAGGGCAAAGTTGTGCATTTACCTGACTAACAATATGCCGTTGAGAAAGTTCTGAAATTCCCGGTATATTCGGAGATATCCGGAAAAAACAGAAATTTCGGAAAATAGTTTCTATTTTTTTCTGCCTTTATTTTTCGAAGGATTCGAATATAAATTGCACTTACACATTGCCACTTTTTCCCTACTACATAGTGGTGTTTTCAGATTTGCTATTCGACGTTTCGTCTTCCGGCCACCATCATCAACTTTATTTTTTCTTATGGGCGCTACATTGGATTCTTTCTGTTTTGAATAGATCCAGATTTTACCTTTCCAATGATGTTTCATAAGATATCATTCTTTTTCGAAAAATTGGAGATATTGAAAAAAATTTTTCTTGTTACACTCAATGACATTTTGTAATTGTACAATTCTTTGAATTTTTGCCGAAAAATGGCTTTCACGAATGAAGAAAAAAGAGACATGATATAAATTTACTACATATACGATAGAAACTATGGAACGCCGTTTTACCATTTATTATCACAAAAATACATTCCTCAATTTATTCACCTAACAACTTATTTCTTTGAATTCAATTGATTCATGCACTTGTTGGACACATTAAAAACGATTGTTCGCAAAATTTGTTCTATTTCAAATGACACTTGATTTAAAATGTTACATGAATAAAATCGTTATTTGAATGAAAAAGAGTAATGAAATAATTCGAAGCTTTTATTGATTCCGAAGAAAAATATTGATTCAGAGTATTCGAAAATGGAACGCCAATTCACTATATATTATGCTGAAAAATAATCTATATACATGCAGTTCAACTCAGTTATGAACAAACATTTTTATTCAACAGTCAATGGAATGTATTACTCGAGTAAATTCAATAAACGTTTCAACTCCGCATATAATTTTGACCTTTGAATAAAATGTTAGTTATTCATATGACTGTTGAATTATAATGAAACTTCAAATTCACTTTCTGAAAGGAAGTTTGGGAATAAAATTTAAATGAATATATTTGAATGACTGTTTTCCCATGAAACATTGTTGGTAATAAATATAGGCTTTCGTCTGTCTGAAAATATAGTAAATTAACTTGCCATGCTAAATATTTTTCTATGAATTATAAAGATTGTTTTATTTCAATTTTATTGAAAGTATTGAATATTTCCAACATTCACTTTAATGCATTGAATTTGAAATTAATTACAACTTTTGTGCGAAACATTCTCAAGCAAGTATCATTTTATTTCATCAATCTTTTTTTGAAGGTAATTTCTGAGAAAGAATAGAATTTTTTGATAATTTAAAAAGTTTGTTGTATTTATGAGATATATTTAAAACGATTGTTGATAATTTTAATTTGGCGCTGGTATCGAGCGGATTCATCAAGAAATTAAAGTGTAACATATGGCAACATGCTAGTTCATACAAGTTTGATTTACTTATGTCATCGATGACGAGGACTTTTTCTTCCATTTTGTGTCTGAAAGTTACTTCTTTGTATGATCTACACATCTATGTTTAGTGTTACTTCATTTTTTAAAAAATGATTGCTTCCTTCCTTTCTTTGGAAGATTCCCACATTTTTTGTATCAAGATGGAGTAGTAGAAAGCCAAAAACATTCTTTCCCAAAAAATTAATCACTCCTAATAAAATATAACCCCTTCAATTTAATTCATGTATCACTGAAATTCAACAAACAAAATAATTCAATTCTCGTCAAAGGAATATTAATAAAAAGTAAAACGGCGGGGTACGCCGTTTTACTTTCTATTGGTATTTTGTAAAAACGAATTGTTTTGTCTGTTGCATTTAGGTGATACATGAATTAAATTGATTGTTGATAATTTTTATTCGGCGCTGCGGTCGGTCGGAATATTGTGTTACTATCACTAGACTAACATGTCAAATTTAAAAATTCAGCGTCAGCAAGAATTCGCTTGACGCTAGCGCCGAATTAAAATTGTCAACAATCGTTTCAATTCATATAACAACGATTATCGACAAACAATTTTATTCATGTTTCACAGAAATTGTAGTGAATTATTCCATAGTTCCAAAAAAAGTATATATGACACACATTTACTTCCAAAAACTTCAAACAATGAATCTTTGTTATAACTGTTTGCTACTTTTCATCAAACAAAATAATTCATGTAACATTTTAAATCAAGTGTCATTTAAAATAGAACAAATTTTGCGAACAATCGTTTTTAACGTGTTTAACAAGTGCATGAATTAAATAAATTCAAAGAAATAAGTTGTTAGGTGAATAAATTGAGGAATGAATATTTGTGGTAATAATAACTGAAACGGCGTTCCATATGCAAGCATTGTTCATTCGTAAGTCGTGTGAAAATCAGACAATAAACTGTATTTTTGTAATAATGAGTTCTAGTTTGACAATGACACAAGACACGATTCACGCGTGATCTGTCAAAAACAGTGTTGCCAAAAATGTACTAGCAAAGTCACTCATTAACTTCTTCCAAAATGACGTCCTACCCTCAGAAAGTCTTGCTTATTGCAGTGGTACTCGTAATCGTAGTTTGAATGTGTGATAAATTATTTTTGAATCAAACTCTTGTTTAACATGCTCTAAAGCATGGGCTTTTGGCCCATCATCAGTATGGTGCAGATAAGTGTAAGGATGGGCAACACCAAATTTCTCCAATGATTAATTTTATTTTATTTTATTTATATTCGCCTTTTTAATTCTACATGCACGGGTTCAATTTTTATTTTCATAACCATTACTTACATTCCGAAATGTTTGTACTTTTAAAATGTTCTTATTATTGAGTTTGTTTTTTCAATTTACTCTGTTATTCCCATATATTTTTTAAGCGAACGGATTCATTCGTGGAGTTCTTGTATTGAATTGAATATTTATTAGGTAGTAAGGTATTTTCATCTCGAAACAGGTGTTTTGTTTACTTATCGAGTAGGTATCATCTATGCAAAAAAAATATCATTTATTGTATAAATGTTCTCATTATTGTGTTTGCTTTTGATATATCATACCTACATCATGGGAAACAGAAAGTAGACCACTAATTTTGGCGGTCCGACACATTGAATGTCGAATGTAACTTAATTAACCATGCATTGTCCAAACTAAACGTTTATTCAACATTTCAACTCAATCGGTTGAGGTGGATTTTCATTCCAAATGCAGTTGCAAGATTTGATCTGAACTGACATTAAGCCATACAAAGCAAGTTGAAAGCTTGTAATAATGACGACGTCATCGACATATTTCTTAAATTTTGATTCCGTATATTTTAGATTATGGAAATTTTGAAAATATCTTTCAAAATTTTAGATGTTAACCAAGAAGTACCAAGAACTATTTCATTTTCATGTAGGTACATGTGTTTCAGTTATTTTCATTAAAAATATTAAAAATGAAACGGATAACAGTTTAGCCGAATATTCGGCCTCTGAGTATCCGGCGGAACGTTGCCATTTGTTACATCGGTGGCGAACGGTAGGGTAAACCCGGTCCAATTCGGTTCTTTTAGTTGATTTATTACATATTCCGGCCTCGTTAAAAGCTGAATTAAAAGATCATTTTAACTAGTCTAGTTTAACTAAGTCAAGACTCAAACTACTTGATTGCAACTTATCTAGACCCGAGATTCAAAACAAACTACATGGCGGTGTACCAAGTACCAAGAAACAAAACATTTTTTTAATCCAGTATTCGACCGGATAAGCGCTAGTCATCCGGTATTCTGTCGGATAGTATTTAGTCACCGGATGGGCCGGATACCGTATAGTTACCGTATATCCGTTTCATCGTTAGTAAATATTGACAGTCCAACAGTAATCGAAGCCAACGTATTCTCCACACAAATAAGAAGAAGAATTTCGAATCATAAATAATTATTCGTGTTTATGGCAAATGTATTTTCTTGATGTTGTCTGTCATTGAGGATATGTTCCAAAAATAACCACTTCCCAACCGTTACTAATTAGGTATTCTGTCAGCGGTTGCCTGAAATATTTAGTTTTTCATTACAACTCAGAACAAGTTCACGATTGTTTAATGAAAGAGTTGATACTTGGTAGTAATATCAATCGAATTTCAGCTCCTACAAAGATAAATTGTCCTACAATTTTTATCATGAAGATCAAAACAGAAGTGTGTCACTCTCCGTCATAGGAATTGAGTATTAAAATATTTAAAAAAAAAGACCTCGTTGATACATATTTTCCAAAATGGCGACTTTGGGGGGTTGTTCTTATAGGAAAGACAGTGAGTTAACGGAACTAAAACAAAAATTGAAGTTCGGTTGCAGTTGTAAAATTGAGTCTAGACATAATATACTTACACATTTGAAGAGTATTTTGGATTATAATCGACTATAAGTAGACGTAATAACGCTTATCAATAAAATCAAATTATGTTAGAGAAATGCTGAAAATCAATTCTAAGAATCGTATTGTCTCTCATTTAACGTAATATGTTTACACTGTTTCCGCGTTAATGACAGGAAACGTTACACATTATAAATACAAATTGTACCATTTCTAGATTAATCAACCACTACTTGATATCTAAACATTTTTTTGGATATGACAGTAACAGTTGAAAATGCGAAATTTCACAGAATCACACCTTAAGCATCAGGTCATGAACAGGTCCATCAAATTTTCGAAAATAATTTACAGGGTGGTCGAAATTTCCACCTAAAACATAACATCGAGAAAACTGATGAAACACGATTTTTTCAAATGAAAACCATACGCTATTCTATTATTTTTGGATACTACGAAAAAGATATCAAATTCATGAAGAATGTTTTATACCTAAATACACCCCTGGCAAGATATATCTGATTTTGGGAAATATTTGAAATATTAATCTGCCCGAAATATTACTGCCTGCGTGTATTGAATTTAGACTCAGGAAATAGGAATTCCTATACTTATAGCCAGTGTCACCTTTCAAAAACATGGATGACAATTAATTTGAAATCATAAAAAAATCAAAATAATGGATGATTCACTAATCTCTGTTCTGTTCGGGAACGATTCTGGTCATTTGGCGTCATTAGATCTATGATTTTTCGAAAACAGGAGAGAAAACCCATAATACCTAAGAAATGAACATTATATCTCTTCGAAGAAAGTACCGACAATATCAGTTGGTTGCCATTGCAAACTGTGTTTAAGATATGAATATGTATTCTTTCAAAATGTTTACAAATTTCTACTAGAAATTTCTTCAGTTATAGTAAAAAACTGAATTCGAGATAAGTTTTGATAATAAAGTAAAGATATTACCGATCACATCATCAATTGACTATGATGAAAAACTAATATTTTGGCTAAAATCGACTTTCTCCTACTAGTGCGGAAAGCATTTACTTTTTCAAAAAGGTACTAAATAATATCAATGCATAATTCTCAATCATCAATTTGAAATTTATTGAAATAACGTAATTAATTCACTTCTGAGTTTAATGTATTAATATCAATTGTAGGATAAGGATGTGAGGACCTTGTGTAATTATTTTCTTTCATCAAAATTGAACATAATTTCTAAAAATCTTCATCACAGGCTGTCCGGGGAAATGTACACTCCGACGAAAAAGGTTTAAAAGCGAATGATGGAATCTTTATGAAAGACATCGCATACAAAATACTTGGTCTCCCTGCTAGAGCAATAGCATTTTCTGTTTTCCGTATTTTATGAATACTCCATTCCAAACATACTTGATCGAGATCACTCTGTAATAAAAATGATATTTGAAATTTCATTAACAACAACTCATTTCTCACTTCTACTAATGGTATGAAACAAAATTGAACTAGAGACTTGTCCAAAAATGATCCATCAAATAAATTGCCTTCTATTAGTGTTTGAAATAAATTCATCTAGTATTGTGCATTATGTTTACATAATATAGACTACCAAGATTCTATTCTTTGATTGTGCATGCTCTTTCCGTACAAAAACATGATCGATCTGTTGGTTCAGCAAATACTTCATGGAATGCTTTTTGTATCCTCTTCATTACCTACTCCATTTTCAGTACCCATATCGGTTCGTACAGTTCTAGGACATCCTCCGATGGACTTCACTGATTCTAAGAATTATCCTCCAATTACCTGGAAAAATTTGAATTCATGTGAAAAAATTTTAATCGGCAATTATGATCAAAACAATTCTATTGTTTTGATCATAACGAATGTGACGATGATATGATCTTTAAAATTACAAATTTGTTCAAGTTTGTTCGAGTGTAAAGATGAGAAATAATAAATTGTGTGGTAAAATTCAATGAAATATATTTAACATTTTTAAAAAACGAACAACATCAGTTCAAAATGATTATTGTTAAAATTATAAATTAATTCAGACTTAATGATTTTTTCTAACATTAGGGTCGCTTGAGGTTGATCCCACTTTCAACCACATGATTTGCCTCGAAAAACCATCGATACAGCCGTTGATACAAATTCCGTAGGACTTCAATTTATCATATGAATCGACATGCCATTGATAATTTGGACCTCAATTGTCGTATTGCCTGCGATGAAGCCGATTTCTTTTGCACACTCCAACTGGATCCAGTAAACTAAGAATTTCTCGAATACCTTGCTGTGTTACAATAAAATTGTTTTGTAAGCAACGTGAATGCATCCATTTGTAACCATTGAGTTGACCAGATATATTTAATTTGTTTTCTATGAATACCACTACATCTTCTATTCTTGAAAAATTTTTACGTCTGTAAAGTTCCATTTCAAATAACCTTCTCTTCAAGCTCCGAAGAGAAATCTTGTTTTGAGAAGGAAATTTGGTAACTAACCAATCTTTTGTTATGATTTTTGTAAATCAACATGAATTGGGAGTTTTTTGAATTCCACCACCAGTTATATTTTCAACTAACTTTAGTCGTAAAAGAAATGATTCAATAAATTTATTTCGAGATAAATGGACATCAATAAAAGAATTGAAATATTCACTTGTTGTGAGTTATTGATACCCATGTTCCCATTTAAATTGCAATCACACAACAATTTCACAAACCTCTTATTGACACCACCTTAGAGTAAATTATAATGCACTCAAGAAACTATATTTCTACTTTTGAGTCAACGTTATGATTTTCAAGTCGAAATTACGAGATAAAAGTTGAAATTACGAGATAAAAGTTGAAATTACGAGATAATAGTCGAAATTACGAGATAAAACTCGAAATTACGAGATAAAACTCGAAATTACGAGATAAAAGTCGAAATTGCCAGATAAAAGTCGAAATAACGAGATAAAAGTCGAAATAATGAGATAAAAGTCAAAATTTTGACTTTCAAGTCGAAATTATGGTGGATCTTATGGTGGATCAAATAAAGAAATAATCTTTGGCCCTTCTACGCTTCCGTAGAAAATAGCCTTTTGGTACTATTCAGGTATTTTTGAGAAAAATGCCATCATCAACTTTCGGTGATTTTTAGATATTTGTAAAACATTCTTATTGTAGATAATTTATTGTTGATAACCGTTTGATCATTGACCTTGCAAGAACGTAGATAGAATTTTAAATTTGTTTTCGTCTTTTGTATTCCTCGATTGTCATTGTCAAAGGTGAGTACTCCAGTACTGTTTCATTACCAAGCAGGTGTATATTTTCGTCCTACTGAAATATTAACACAATTCATGAACATACCTGTCAACCAAATTAAAACAATTATGTATGTCACAATATATATTTTTAACATTACTACTATCATTCATTTGAGTATTTCGGATATATAGATTTGTTTTATAAAAAATCCAATTTCTAACTCCAGATGTTTTCTGCCATAATAGACCTTGTAACTGATATTGCCGAAACACAACATTAGAACTGATTACTCTCCATCTGTAACCTTATCATTATAAGCATTTTTTTTAATTTGACTCAAAAGAATTAACCAACTATGCCTTTATCATTTGCTGAGAATAAAGAACGAGTTTACGTTAACTTTGTTCCTGTTTAATTACATGCCAATTAAACGATTAAATCTATTATTAATAAATATATGTTGCCATAAACACATGATTTCAGTAATATGAAGTTTAATTATTGAGGATGAATACACCTAGTACCTCCATTGTTTTGATTTGTTTGAAAGACTTCGATTGTTTACCATCCTTCAAATTAATCAGAAAGGATTTGGAGTAACTGCGGAGTTCACTCATTCTAGTGCTAGACTCCCGACTCAGATTTTATTTTACTTTTTACATTGATTCAATTATTTGGAATTTTTATATTGCCCTAATACATTTCTAAAATGATTTTTTTTACATTCTTATCAAACTTTCTGTATCTGCTGGTTTTTTTGGCAGATAAGATGCTTGTCGTTCCCTTCATCTTTGTTCGAGGTATGATACTCTGAAAGAATTTGATATTCAGTTAAGGAAAATCATCGACTTCGTGTTATTATAGGACACTAACTTGCACTGTCAAGAGGTCGAATAGCCCGAAACCGGTCTGCAAGTATGCCCGTTATAACAATTGTAAATCGATTCCGGCAAATGTATCGCCAAAAGCATATGCAGGAATTACTTCTGTGAATAATCCTTCACTGACACCAATGTCATTCGTGGTATTAGCCAGGGGAGTAATCAGTTGTTTCCTGATAGATGTCAGTCCATGAACCTACTGTGTAGGTTGAGAAGTTCATGAAATTGTATGGAAATATGTCCTTTCTCTCTTACTGACAGTGTTGAGGTGGAGACGAGTAATTGAATTTTGTATTATTTTGGGATGATAATATTGTATAAATCTGAACTTACACGGATACGAAGATGTTGTAAAAAAAGATATAATAAGGGTGGTGGTGTACATCAATAAATCAATCATTCCATTCCAGTTATTTATAAGACGAAAACAGATCGTTGGATTAATCCAGCTTGACTTCCTGGAAACTTCTGAAGAAACATGTTAGGTGAATTTATTAATATTGTGTTATTCGCTAATAAGAATATATCAGTTTTCTCATTAATAATATTGGATGGCGAAACACGTATTGCGTTTTTGTAAAACTCTTAGTGAAAATCTCACAATAAACTGTTTTTTGAATATATAATACTGTACCTCTATTAAATGCTGAATAGATCTATAAAAAGTTATGTGAAAATAGGATGTTGCATCCAAATATTACGACATTAAAGAGTTCTTCAATGGAACCCACTATTGCCATAGCCCATGGATTTATGGAACATTTTGATGGATCTAAAGGAGATAACAATGACATCATTGGGAAATGAGTCTTTTTTTTTCAACTAGAAGCAAAACTATATACTATGTGTACATTTGAAAGGGCGAAAGTGGACGAGGTAAAATATCGTCTTTCTGGATTTTGAAGCTGATTCTGTAGAGACCAGCATATATAAAGAAATAAAGAAGAATTATTAATTTTGGATTTCAGGATATATTCTGAACTTATCTCAACTCAACAAAACATACATGCATTTCTTACCTGCTTTTTTCTAGATAAAATCCTGATAACTGTTCTGTTTTTTGTGAAGGAACTGTTGGCAACTGTGTTGGAACTGTTGGCAACTATTTTTCATGTATTACTTTTCGTATTCAGTAGATATCAATTTACATGCTAGAATATACTCAGATGAAGCCATTCGTTTGTTTCATGTCGTTTTGTGTTGGTGTTGTCTCAAAGATTTGGTTGTTGCAATGTTTTTTTAATGCATCTAATATGTCTGATGGTTTTTAAAATAATAATATCATTAACACGAAGAAACTACTTTTGGAGCCCTGAAGAAGAATTCAATTAAATTCGAGACGTGGCAAGAATACAATTATATTTTTGAGAAAAAAATCATCCTGTTACCCAACCAACCTTTCTTCGGAAAAATTATTGGATCATTAAACAAGTTAATTAAAATATACTGTTTACAAAATTTAGGCACATGGTAGTTTTACTCTCACATTAGGCTACTTTTGATTGTTACCACCGAAAAGGACTTCGGTATCACCACCACATGTTTTTTTGAAGAATGATTGAGACTATATCTTGTCAAGTTGGAATCCACCGGTAGTGGCCAATCAGATGAATACTAACAATTCCACTGTTTCAGTAGTTTCGGTGAGGTGAAAGAATGCTACAACCTAGATGACTTGAGCTTGCCAGAAAAAGGTTCAAGGTTCAAGACTCTTGGACACTTAGAAAGTTAACAAATAGATGGAGAAGTATAATATAATTCTTTTGGGTTTGGTATTATCAACTTAAAAGAAGGAATCTTCGGAAAAGTGACAAAGAAGTGGTACCTCGCAATCGCATCGCGCGTTACTGGACTTGTGTAAAACCAGTCTGATTCTCCAGGAATATGTTTCAGAAAAAATCACAAAGTATTGGACATACCCAACAATCTGAAATTCTTGCAATTATTTTTATTGCGTCAATGGCATTCATAGGGGAAAGTACCATTTAAAAAAAAAACAAGAAATGGGTTCTTCCATGAAACAACTGTCACCTCCCGACGAGAGTTGTGCGAGCTGACAATCAACGAGGTCTCACCATTCAACGTGCGATTACTTGGACAGATTATTTCACACTTCGTCTTCACACTGTAGGAGCATCTAACCTCTCTGTGTTTCATCAGAAACTGGACTACTACCTACACCTTTTTAATGAGATCTCACATGTTTTTGTCCGCAATACAATCCTCTTTGCATTACATTTGATGCTATCTCCGAGCCGTATTTTCAAATGAACCATGATATATCAAAATAAAAGCGCACACCCTGAATGCCTACATATCGTCTTGCCGTTTATAAACTATGTATTTCGAAAACAAAGAATTGTCTCATGATACATGAAAAATGAGAATGAGATGACTCTGCATGATTAATAATACGAGGACAAATACAACTAGGCTGATTCAAATTAGTAACCACTCCAAATCACCAGCAGGCGTATTCGAGGAATTATTTCAAATTTATTATTCTGTTTATGTCATAATCAACTCGTTTGTGGTAGGTAAGTTGATTCAGTTCTTGTAACCTCAATTGTAGTTTACAATTACGGAAAACCCAAAAAATACGAACGTATTTTTGCGAAATATTTTTTCCATGTAATACCTATCTAGGTACGTCTTTGATGACTACCACACTGCATCGAAATGAATAGTATTCAGTATTCTCTGCAATTGAAGCATTCAATAACAGGGGTAAACAAATACACTTTTCACAAATTTATGAAAAAATTAAAAATAAATATTCTGAAGTTTTCATTCACTTTTTCACAAAACATATTACCTTGTACCACCATAAAAGGAAAAGCCTGATCAATAAGAAAGAGTAAAAAGCATATATACGTTGAAGTTCTTTTTTTCATTTTGTGAATTCACCATACATATAACCTATATGTACTTTCATATATTTTTCAACCGATTAGAATGTTTTTTAATTGGGTAGATATTCGAGAAGTCTACTAGAACATTAAACTTTATGAAATATTTTTCAATGCCATAAATTGAAAACATTATTAGCATTTTTTATCTCACCACACCACTGGATTCACATAGTTACAAGTTACACGGAAATAAAATTTGAACAATATGCTGTTTAATTATCCCACCAACTCAATTTTAGACCTTTCTGATAACTCCACTGGATTCAGCAGTTTTTGATGTATCACTGTCCAGAATTTCATGAAATTTGTTCATCATTAAAAAAGTCAAGAAAAAGTAAAGAAAATTTAAAAAATTCAAACTTTCTTCATGTATAAATTTTTTGATAAACAGTTTTCAAAAAAATTTAGACAGTGATAACCAAACCAGTTCAAAACTACGTGAACTCAGTGGTGTAGTCAGATTTTTTCAAAAAACCTTCATCATTATTTTCTATTACTGATATTGAAAAATAAAAGAAATTGGCTCCGAAATAACAAGTCATTCATGAAACTTGGTGATCTGATAGACTAAAAGGCATCCCAATCGCTTGAAAAATATGTTTGATAAGGATGCTTCCATTTTAAATGTGTCACATCGAATCTATGAGAAGATGGAACAAGATGATGAATGAAAGCAAGTCTTTTGATAAGTGGTGATATATATATATTTAGGTAGTAATAAAAAATACCCACGCAACACAGGTTATAAAGTAATGGAAACCTTGTCAATTCTTAACTCGCAGAAGTTTAGACTTCTGAGGGTTACGTAAACTGTTAAAGAGAAGATTGGTACTTATTTCTGAAGTAAAACTTGTTTTCAAATAAAAAAAATTATCCTGTAACTTGTTTGTAACTAATAATAATCACCTTTGATGAAATTCAATCGAACGAAAGTATGTCAATAACCATCAATTTTAATTTAAAATAGATGAGTACCTATCTACCTAACGACAACACGAAACAAAAATGAAACCTTAACCTTCAAAGTGATTCACACAAACATTGGCAGTCTTTCTTCATCACGCGTGACGAATCAGTGTGTGGCTGTTGAAATGTGGGTTAAAATAATATTAAAAAACGGAGAAATATTCAAATTTCCCAAAAAAGGAATTTCCTCTGAAAAGTCTAAATTTGTGGGAGCTAAAAGCTATTGAGGATTCACCTTTCATCCTACGAATCCTAGTATCTAGGTACACCTCAATTGATGAATGGATTTCGTGGGGAGCTCAGTAACCAACTACCATCTAATTCAATGGTCAAATTTGTAAAAACCTATCAATCTCTACATATATTTCTCTATTAGGTTCCTAAATTAGTGAAGTCTTGCCAAGACAACATAGTAGTATAGTCCCAGTAACCAGTTTTATGATTGGCTGAAAAGTTGTAAAATTAAATTTGAAATTATGTTACAGTGACGAATAGAAATCGGTGAATACGAGTATGGTTATCGCCCGTCGTGTCAGGAATTTTCACTTCAGCCTCTGATCGTGACGATTTAGGTATAGGGACATGATATATCATCTTGAAGCATTTTTCACCATCTTTCAATTTACCGAGTAATATACAGGGGGTTTCATTTGAAAAAATGAACTTTTGACTACTTCTATGCACAATGGAAATAATAGTAATTTTAGCACGCCCTGTATGATATGGAGTCGATTTCTTGGTGTTATTTGGATATTTCGAGTTCGTCCAAACTATCATCAAAATATCAACTTTTCATGAATCGAGAGTACTAATGTACTTAAATTCATGTTTTGGACCATATTCAGCACAATTTATTTTTTATCTCGAAAACAGATATAGATAGGTACAGGACATTATTGACAAAAAAGTATTAAAATATTAGAGCGATTCCAAAAATATATTAATATACGGGGTGTTTCATATAAAAAAATATAGTTGCTAGGACTTTTTGACATTGTGGCAACGCCGCAATGCTGAAAATATTTTAGATCGATAGAACAGGTAAGGAAATGTGAGGGTGGAATTTTCAGAAAAATCATGCATTGCGTTTTCCAGAAACATCTAACCTACCATCGACCTTGAGTCACGCTGTATAAAAATCTACATCTCTAATTTAGTTTAGAGGAAAACAAACTATTACAAGCCACATCAGATTTGACCAAAATTCCTTGCTCAACTGTACGTAAAATAGTCAAAAACAAACCTTATGAACGCAAGACCCAATGTGCTGCTGTGACAAAACTCTTCAGAATTTGATAAAGAAACTAGGATTTAGATTTAAAATAATAAC
>WOGR01004413.1:0-14759 GCA_015342045.1 Leptinotarsa lineolata | reverse complement strand
TTTAAATTTCAATTGTATTGTTTATTTCAGGGATTTCAAATCATTTTATAAATTTTAGACAATGGAAGTCCGAACTGCTGAAATAGATCTATTTTGTCTGGAATTTATTTCACACTGGAGAATATTCCAGAAATGCATTGACAGCTGAAACCCTTTACAAAATGATTATTTATAATTCCACTCTTTCATCTCAAACGAAATCATTGTACATGGCACCATTCAGTTATTTGTGAAGTAATAAATTCAATATTCGAAATAAAGTTATACTTGAAACCAACAAATGAAAATTTTCACCGGTTCATCCGAAAATGGAAAATTTCGATAAAAACTGTGTATATTTCTCAGACCACTTCTAGACCGAATATAACATTCTATTTTCAACGATATATCACAAATATATCACCCTTTCTATTCAAATTGGCGGCGTAGAAGCCATTTTCTCTAAATTTATTATGGCGTCACTGTGACGTTATATATAAAACTTCAGTTAGTTAGACATGAAAGAAAACGTTTGCTGATTTATTTCAGAATTGCAATTTTACACCGATTCACGTTTTTTTCAATAATTTTTCAAAAGTAATTTTTTACTTTATTCATCTCGAAAATCTAAATAGGATATTTTTGAAATTTTTATCGTGAATGTTCCTTTTCCACTACAAAACAATGTCAAAAGTACGATGCGGTTTTTTGTACCAGCGAAAGGAAAAGTAACTAATTATCAACACATAATAAGACAAAACAGCTTTGAAACTTTTACTCTTTCACTGGCACAGAGAAATGAACCGGATACTATCTTTGACAGTGGCGGATTTACCAGCAAGCTGAGTAGGCTGGAGCCTAGGTCGGCAAATTTTAAAAGCGGCAGATTTGATTCATACATTTTTTTATTTCGATTTACAAAATCAAAAAAAAATACACACACACAAAATACGAATTTCAAAATTTGGAGAGAAAGCTAAATTATCAACAAAAATCGAAATATAGTCTTAGATACAATGCTGAATACTAAATATTTCAACATTTCTACATAAACAATTGCTAAATTTTAGAACATCGCAATAGCGATTCGATATTATAGTCGAATTTTGCTTATTTTTTCATATTTTCTTCATTCATAATTGCTATAATTTTTCCTCCGTGTACCTGATAATTATGATATCTACTTACACAATTCAATGTTGATATAATATCGATGGTTTAATCATGATTGCTGCAGCAAACTTGCAAATTCAATTACAGAAAGTTACTTCTTTATGCGTTAAAATATTGACTAAGATCGACTAATTTTTATTAAATAAAAAACTAGTTCAATATATCTTATGATGATATAGTCTTTTGGTTTGAATTTATCGAATAACTGATATTTGGACGACTGCGACTTGACAATAAAAACATTTCCTCTACAAAATATGAAGTTAGACAATTTGCTGATTAGAAAATTAATACATTTCACCAGTTAATTATTTCACTTGTAGTAAGAAAAAGTTTGGAAAATCCAAATGAGCATGCCTTGAGTGCTCATGTCGTACACGAATTACTTGAATTGTATGTTTACACTAGTACTATTTTTGTTAACTTTTTCACAGAGCCAACTTTTTTAGAAAATGCCAATCGAAATGAATTAATTATAATAAGATAAAACAATACTGAGCGGCAATTTTTTATTCAGAGGCTTCTCTTCAATCAAATTAGTATGAGGCATTCCACGCCAAATCAACAAATTTTACCCCGACCCCTTTTGATTCAGCTGAAACTTTTTGATCTCATTGAAGATGCTTTTCAATATTTTTTCACCCGACCAAAAAATGTTAATAAATTTTCTGTCTCTGCAATTTTGAAGTGGCGATAATTTTATAAAAAATCAATTGATCTCCGAGTTGTTTTTCAAAATTTTTGATTTTAAATGTATCTTTTTGAAAAAAATATATCAAAAATACCCAAAGCGATAATCACTGTTCATTTATAAATTTTTGAAAAAAATCAAAAATTTCCTCGTGATTACTATTTTTATTATTTTTTTTCATTCTCCAATAAACATCAGCCTGAAAAAATTTGAGAATTCATGTTGGACCTTGAAATTGAGAAAAAAAATTTCAAAAGCTCATTTATTTAGAGGCGGCAAAAATTGAATAGCCTACGGGTGGCAAATCTGTAAATCCGCCACTGATCTTTGACAATGTTTTGTAGAACAAGATGTATCCTTCAATGTTTAAGTTGGAAAAAGCTCACTTCCTATTACAATTTTTGAAATAAATAAAGAAAAAAAATGACAATAAAATGATAGAATCAAAAGTACCAGAAATTGTGGAAAACTTCAGCTCCTGATTTTTTCTTTTAAAACTGAGTGAAATTTTTTCTCCCACTATATCAATTTGTTTGACAATATTTCCTTAGATGACGTCATAATGCCGCTATATTGAATTGGGATTGAATGGTTTTACGCCGTTATTTTGAATAGATAGGATCATCCTCTGTCACCATTGGGTTTATCAATGCCCTGACTTTGGAATTGTGAATTCTGATCTGCTCATTTCATTGAGGTCTCAAATTCATATTCCCAGCGTGCTTATATTTTGAACACGTATGACCGAGTTGAAAGCTGTAATGTAAACTTGTACCATTATCACAGACTCCTGTCAAAAATTCACTTTTTGACCAATCTGTACACCGGACACTCCCCTCGAACATGTTCTCGGGATAATTTTCGGAACTCTCACACTATTTGAGCGTTTAAGGGTAGATAACACCTCCGTCTGCCATTTAAGATGAAGTAGAAGTATTTTCAAAACGCTTCCCACTCAAAAGAATAACAGGTCTCTGTGAATCCGAGAAGTGTGATAAACCTATATAACTTTTCTCCAAATCGAAAGGAATTATTACTAGTGCTATTATAGGTTATGGTTTTTCTGATGCGGCTGTTCGCCCCGGCCTAAATGCTGCACATATCGGAATGATAATGAAGAATTTAATGCAGAAGTTAGGGTTTGACAAGTACTACATCCAGGGAGGAGATTGGGGATCTGTTATCGTTCAGCTAATGAGTGTACTGTTCCCAGAGAAGCTCCTTGGGGTGCACTCCAATTTGTGTATGGTGAACACGCCTTTATCCAACCTCAAGCTCTTCCTCTACAGCTTCTATCCCTCTGCCATCATTGACGAGAAACACCAGCACTTGGTATATCCCATGATGGATAAATTTAATAACATAATTTTGGAAAGCGGTTACTTGCATCTTCAAGCTACCAAACCCGATACCGTAGGTGAGTATTAAATTTTTTCAATGATAATGCTTCAATATATTTTGATTTATTCCCTTTCCCAGACGTTTCAGAATGAAAAATAATGAAAAAACTTGTTGCAACTCAAAAATTGTTTTGGAGAAATAAAATTGTTACTGGTAAATGTCTATTTATATTTCTTGAAGAAGAACTATACTGAAAGAGAAGATGAGCAACTTTCTCATTTTCTGAAAATATAACGTAGCAAACAATTATATTTTAGTTAAAAATTATTATCACCTTCAATTGTAACAAACGAGTATTTTTCAATGGAAACAAATTAATTTTCTGTAATGACAAATGAATATTTTATTTCCGTGTGCTTCTCCATTGATATATTTTTATTATTAATGGATGTAATTGTCAAGAGTATTAGTGTAAAACGTGCAGTTATTTGTGCAAATTGAATTTGCTTGTTTTTAATACTTTTTTACCATTTCCCACAAGTAGGTGTTTTTTGTTTATTTCATTTATTCAAGGAAGTTTGATTGTTCTGAAAATCTCATTCAGAACTCCATGATATGCTGAAACACATGAATGGTAAAAAATATGGAGTATTTTGGAATGTTTCCTATAAATGAATGAAGGAACACGCTACGAGAAGTAAATGAAAAAATAATTCAAACACAATTAAAATAGAGAACAACAGACCGCTGTTGAACAAATGTAATGTTAGGTTTTATAGAAATGTATAGATGCAAGAGAATTGAGGTTCAAAAATATCCAAGTTATATAAATCGAATAATTCATTTCTTGCTGGATGAATTTAAAAACATCTTCAATAAATAAAATGAGATTCAACGGAAATGAATCAAATTATTGTTCATAAACCAAATTCAGTTATTTTCATGTCCTTTGCCAGTTTTTCAATATGGTTATGACAGCAACTTCAATAACACCTCAGGGATTGATGAACGAAAAAATATCATCTATATAAATATAATAAAAGAGTCTTGAGAGTACCGATTCTTGAGGTACTCCTCACTCCATTACTTCAAAGTATCATATATTCATTAGATCCTGTGCAACACTTATCAATAACATTTTTTTAATTCAGTGTGGACATAAGTAGTCTTCTCTCTCATCTTTTGAACGGAAAAAATATCAAGTTTTGAAAAAACTCAAGAAAAAATGAACAATTTTTTGATAAGAAAGGTATTAATGTTGCATCACTCGTCACCGAAAAAGCGTTACCAACTTTTTTTTCAAGAAGTGGGATTTTATGATATTTTGCTGAAAAGAAGTATAAACTATTTGTAAAAAATTTTTTCATTTTTGGAAGTCGGATTAGTCGTTCCCAAGTGATCAGCAGTTTTATATTCGTTCGGAGAATCTGGAAACGAACGATAACTATGATTTGAATTTTGAAATTATTTACCTTCTACTCCCTGACAAAAATGAAGTCTGTTCACAAATTCATTTCTCACATTATGAAAGGTTTCTGGGGTAATTTCGTCGTAAGTACTTCTTTCTATATCATGAGTACTGGAATGAACTGTGTACACTTCAGATGTCACGTAACCCCTCAAAAACATCTAGAGGCATCATATCAGGTGATCTCGTGGGCTGTTTTGAGGCTAACGTCAATACGCTCATTTCCCATAGTTGATTCGTGAGTTATTTCAACAATAAGATCTTGTTTACTATAGCTCATTTTCCAAAATCAAAGCTCGTCCGAAGAACAAAAAAATATGTGAATGTTTCAGATAATTGACGAACCAAAAGAGTTTTCAACTGATGTTATGATTCATCAAGACAGACTGATTCTGAAGTAGGTAGATGACAATTATACAAATCGGTAGATAAGCAACCGTTCTTCTTTATAAAGACTTGATAGATTACCTGATACGACAACCTTAGATTTTCTTGTGGTAGCTAGAGTATACGTTACACCACCGCAGTCTATTTTAGAGCTCATGGTTAGAACAAGAGGTTCTCCTAAAAAAAATTCCCAGACTTCACTATTATCAATTAGTAAATGGCGAATATTTTTAACATTTTTCATAATCAACTGGAGTGATTTTTGAAAACGATTCTCCCGAGATTTTTATATTCATCGTCTGTGTCTAGATCTTCGAGAAGAATCTAAAACTGCCAATTACTTAGGAACAACCGATCCAGAGTCCAAAAATGAAAAAGTATTCGATGGAAAGATATCTTGTCTCATTCAAAAGTTATAAAGGGAATTATCCACGTCTGCATGTATATAATTTTCTTACTTATCTTATCAGTCAATGGATTTTTATATCTCATAGTCATTTATTCGTTCTGTAGATAAAAAATATCTGTGTAAACAACACCTCGTAAGAATATATTCGGATAAATTGTGACACTTGTTTACAGGGTTGTCTTAAGAATCATTATTAAATTTGAGATGTTATTCTTTTCTTTAATTTCCTAACAAAATGTCTCATCTATACGTTAAAACACTTTCAGTTCTCCACATGTGGGGTATGGAAAATGGAATTTTTTTCCAATATCTCAGAAAATCAAAAAGGCTTTTCAGAACGATATCCTAGGTAGATACGTAGGGTGTGCAATTTCATTAATTTTCACCAAGGTAACATTATAGTTCATTAGGTCCATTTGAATGAAGGAAAAGCATTCCATAAATATATCAAGTGAATTAGAATCTTACAATACAGCTTCTCGATAACCTCTCACGACTCTTTATGACAATACCTTTATTCTTCCCACTTGAGTCTTGAGTTATTTCAACAATCCTGATTACAATAGACTATTTTCCTAAATCGAAGCTTGTCTGTTTGTGCGAGGAAAAAATTTTGCTAGGCCAGAAACAGTAGCACATGCAATCGTTTTTTGTCGCCAGGTGTCGCCTTACGAGACAGTCCTGTGGGCTTGGCAGCGTATATCCTGGAGAAGTTCACCACATGGACGAATCCAGCATGGAAAGACCTGGAAGATGGAGGACTCACCAAGAAATATACCTTGACAAAACTCCTGGACAATGTTATGATATACTGGGTGACTAGATCTATAACGACATCCATGCGGCTTTATTCAGAGACCTTTTCTAAAGAAACCAGGAGTTTGCAAATTGATCAGTAAGTTGAATCAGAAATATACACTTAATATAACTTACTATCATCTAGGATTTTTGAATGAGGAAGCAGGATCACTTTGTTTTCTAAGGGTGAAATTTTTTATTCATGGTGATTTTGGAATATTTATGAAATTGCCTATTCATGAAGAATTGTATTATTGAGTGAACATTACACATATTCAGCATTTTGAATGCCTAGTTCCTGTTTATTACATATTAATTCCCATTGTCTCTTTGTTTAATGGCCATTTTTGCAGTATTGAGGTTATACTTCGTCCTTGAACTGGTAGTCTGCAAAATACTTTCCACTTTTCATCATTTCGATTTTTTTGTGTCCTCTGTTACCTATCTACCCACTTACCTACCTTCTTGCATCTTTCATTACCTTGTTCAGAACTGAAAGAATAAATAAAAATTTTACCTTATATAAATAAAAATTCTACCTTATTGATCTGTCCTGTGTTTTCTCCATTCTCCACTATTTCAATGAAAGGCGATATAATATTTCTGAACTATATAAGAACAGTTCAGCTGAGCCTTTGAGATACATCTTTCGCCCTTGCAATCTGATAAGTACCGCTTTTGGTGAAATCAAATGTGTCAAGTCACCTTCCGTTAAAGTATCTATAAAAAAGAGACAAATCTCCAACGTTTCTTCGATATTCCAGAGTATCAAGGTAAAAAGTGATAGCTCTTTTCTGGATGGCATTTAGCAGCTTCAGTGTATGCTTAGGAGTGAAGCTCCATACATGAAAACAATAATACGAAGAAGGTCTGATCTTAGCTTTATAAAGCATCAAAAGTTGCTGAGGTGTGTACAGACTCCTGGTTCGGAACAGTGTTTCAAGCTTTTGAGAAGGAGCCTTTGCAATTCCAGCGACATGATTGTGCCAAGACATATTGGTGTCCATTTTAACTCCCAACAAACTTATCGAAGCAGAAAGCGGAATTGTCTGTCCTGACATTATTATATCCGGTTCGTAGATATTCATCTTTTTGACGGAAACCGATGAATTGAATTGAATCTGGTTACTTTCACCCCAGATCGAAATAACCTTTAGATCGTCTTTAAGATATGTAACCTCCTGCTGCCGGTAAAGATGTGTATCCGCAGCCGATGTCCTGGAATCCAAATGGAATGACGAGACAAGTGTGTTATCGTCAGCAAATCAATATACAGTGCCTTCATTTCAAAATTTCCCACTCCTAGTACTTCATTTAGCAGGGAGAATTTGCCGTAGGCAAAAAAACCCGTCAATTCAGATATCGGGTGCCAATGCCACTGAGTTGCTGAAGAATACTCATTTTGTAAGGAAAAAACTTGTTTAGTTTTGCAACTTTGTGTATAGAACCAACTGAAATATTTACCAACTTAGCAACTTTCGAAATTGTAGTAGAAGGCTCAACGGCGAATTGGCCTAAAATCTCAATCTGTGTGGCTTCCGTAAGAACTCTCGGCTGCTTTACTGCTTTCTTGCACACAGAACCGGTCTCTTCAAATTTTTGAACAAGGTCTAAAACATATCGGTGACTCACATTTTGGCCTGCATGCCTTTCATTTAAAACCTGGGCTGTCCTACGAGCACACCTATCTTCAGCACCATAAATAAAAATAATTTCAGTTCTTTCTTGTAAAAGTGTACACCATTACGATTTGTATTACTGTCAGTGCAACTGACACCATTTGACAAACAGTTCAAAACCAGGAATAACTAATTCGGATAAATGTTTTCACCATTTAATTGTAACTGACGCCAAGAAACAACTGTGTGCCCTTATATCACTTTCAGCTAAAGCAAAAAACTCTGCGTGAAAAAGAGACATAAACATACCGTTATTGAGTCAGTGGTAGCGGTTCCATAAATTTTAGCATTTTGTTATAATTCATTTCCTTTTTGCCCCATTTTACGAGAACGGATCAACCAATTTCAGTTTTCTAAATGGGGTTGAGTGGGGATTTTAAAATCTTTAAAATGATGTGTTACAAGATAGGGGGTGCCATTTTAAATCATTAAGTAGGGGTAGCTAGGGGTAAGGGGGTTGAACCTAAAATACCACTGGCACTGGTTTTAAACTTCCCCCTCGATATCTAAATTGACGGGGTTTTTTTGCCTACGGCGAATTCTCCCTGCTAAATGAAGTTCTAGGGGTGGGAAGTTTTGAAATGAAGGCACTGAATTGGATTATTGGTCTTTTCAATGTATTGCTTTACTGAGGCAAATATTGCTGCCGCAATAACAGACAAAATGTTTGGTACTATGAGTTCCATTCGACCACGGCCTACTAGACTGGATTTCCAATCGTTATTTCAGAACTGTCCCTTCTATAGTGTCTGCAATTTTAATGTCATAAACCTTTTATAATTTCTCTTGCTCAGTTGCCTCTTTTGTTACTTCCATAGCTGATCTCTGTATTTGCAGTATAGGATTATAGAAGCAAGAAATCATTTTATAAACTTTCAAACTTATCCAGATCTATATTTTTCAACAAAATCAAAAATCAAGAAATTACTCCAACCAATTATATTTTTTATGTTTCTTCTAGCATCCCGATCAAAGTACCTTATGGATGCGCGAGGTTCTCAAACGAGTTAGTTTTTCAGCCTGAAGCAATTTTGAGAGACATATTCCAAAATTTGGTCCACATTAGCGATTATGAAGGAGGCCATTTCGCTGCTTTGGAAGAGCCAGCTGCGCTGGCTCAGGATATTTTTGAATTCACCAGTAAGGTGGAAAAATTGTGAATTGTTTTGATTGTATACCAAAAATTGATGTTGAAATAAATTGAAATATTTTTTGTTATTGTTTTTTGTGCTGGGATGGGTGGAGATTGGGATTGATGTGAGGATACA
Source organism: Leptinotarsa lineolata (assembly GCA_015342045.1). Lineage (NCBI taxonomy): Eukaryota > Metazoa > Arthropoda > Insecta > Coleoptera > Chrysomelidae > Leptinotarsa > Leptinotarsa lineolata. The sequence continues at coordinate 5,566 of WOGR01004413.1, read as the reverse complement.
GGATAATGCGGAAAAAAGTTACCTAACCTGCTTTGAATGGAGTGTGATCCATCAAACGGATTCTGTCATTGGATTTCAACCAAGCCAAGGCTTGCGTTGATGAATATCATTTCGACTTTGTACCAGGAAAATCAACCGTTGAGTGGTTTGCTAAGTTTGAACGGTGTAAAATGAGCACAAAGGACAAAGCACGCAGTGGACGTCTCAAAGAGGCTGTTACCGACGATAACATAAAAAAACCCACAAAATAATTTCGGATGACCGCAAAGAGAAGTTGATCGATGAACGTGATGAAAACGAGCACTACAGAAAATTCCTTAAGGCGCTCTAAGAGCGGTGCCTGTGCGAAAGTAGCGATTCACGTTGGATTTTAATCGCTGGAGATCAAATCCATTTGAAAAAACATTTTCATGAAGTTTATTCCACATAAACGGAGTTCTCCGAATGGAATAGTTCTTAAATAGTGAAGTTTGAGGTGTACTGAGTTGAACCCCAAAACGATGAGCAGCCACAGTCCGCTCTTGGTCGAATCAAATGTGCCAAGTCGCTTGAACACCTCACGTGGAAGTGAGAAAATGAGAAAAATCTAGTTCATAATAATTAAACGAAACTATCATTTATTTGAGAGAAAAATTAAATGACCATTCAATAGTAATGAAAATTTGAGAAGTGAGGGTTCGAAATGTCCATCATTTTACGAAATGCACTTTGCAATAAACCCTCTTATATATTTGCTATTTCGTCTCCTCAAATAACTTTCTCGTGCATTCTTGAAATCACCTAAAAATAAACTTTGAATGATATCGTATGATGGACATTCTTGTTTTGAATAACTTACAGTACATTTTGTCCTCAGATGTTACTGATATTGATGGTGTTTCAGATCATTTTGCTATCATTCTTGAGGTTGATATACCCAAAACAAAATATGAAAAGTTTGTTAGTTACCGTGATTTCAGAAATCTTGAAGTGAACTCCTTTAAAGAAGATTTATTTCAAGTCAACTGGGACAGTATTTACCTTTTAGATGATGTTGATGACATGCTTTTCTTCTTAAATAATAACTTAATACTAATTTTCAATACACATATTCCTAATCGCACAATAAGAGCTACTAAGCCGCCCAAACCCTGGATAACGAACAATATAAAACTAATGCTTAAACTGAAACACAAAGCCTTTCAACGATACAAAAGAATGAGAACTCTGGGACCTTGGGAATATTATAAAGAACTGCGTAATTATGTCTTTAGTGCTGTCCGCCATGAAAAAACTGTTTATCTCAATTATGTACTTCGACAGAACAATTCTAAGGCTACATGGAATACTCTCAGATCTCTTGAAGTACTTCGAGATAATAAAATTCCAGCTATTCCCCCGTTTTTGAACAATTTGAATGATCTGAATGAACATTTCACTAATATACCAATATTTAAAAAAACTGACAGTCAAATAGCTGTATGTGAAACATATTACAATCCTAAATACGAACCAGAGTTTACTTTTCATAATGTAGACTCGTATGAAGTGTATAAGCACTTCAATAAAATCAGTAGTAATGCTATAGGCTCTGTTGAAATCACAATTCGTATGTCCCCAAATGGTAACTCAGACCTTTTCTACATGCTTAACATTCGATAAGTTAAATTTGGTAAGTTCTATGGTAAAGAAAAATGTTAGGAATGAATAAGTAAAGTTGTACGAATTTAATAAAAATTTTATAAGAATATATTTACAATAAAAAAAATCAAAAATGAGTTAAACATATCATTTCGACAGGATACTCGTGAGCATTGACGAACCCGGTCAACTTTGGAGCGCTTTAACATCGTTTTAAATGAATGAAATTTAAAAAGCTTCTAGAGAAAAATTTTCCACCAAAGATCATCTACAAGATTGGTCTGAAGTAACGTTTTTGTAAAATATATAAAAAAAGAAATTTTTATAAAAATTTTTTCACTTTTTTGCTTTTAACTTATTTAACTCTTAATTTAGGGCAAAAAGTTGTATAAACCTATTTGTAGGTAAAACAATTTGCTACAAATTATAACTTTACAATTTTTTGTGATACGCATAGTTTCCGAGATATCGTGAAAAAAGTGTTTTCACCCCTTTGTCCAAGATGGCTGCCGGGGAACAAGGGTGGCGACCCCACAAACTTGAGGTTAAGCTTCTATTAACCCCCCACACATGTCCCAAAAATAAAATTGCGTCCTCTGAAAAATGCAAACCTCATGTAACATTTCAATGGACTACTATTGATTATTCATTTTGTATTTCCCGACAGGCATTTGTCAGATCCTATTGTGTAGGGACGTTTAGGGAAGTGATAATTTCGAAGTTTATTCATTTTCTTTATTATATCACTTACGTATTTCTTTGCAACTCAGTCATCAGACTTAAATTTTTTAAATTTAACTTAGTTAACTCCTTCAACATCCACAAACTTCATTACTCATAGCGCCATATTATGCGCTAGCTTGAATAATAGAGTTCATCTACATTACTCCATAGCTCGAAGTATTCTCAATCCTCGATAAAGAACTCAAATCCTACGAGTTGCATATTTGTCAATAAATCGAAACATTTTATAATATACACACTTTCACTATTCCTATTTTAATCCTGTTTGACGTATTCGTACTAACTCAAACGAATTAATATATTTTTATATCTAAAAATAAAACTTTAATTCACTTTGAGTTCCGAAACAAAAATTCGCTGACCCCACGCATGCATGAATTTATTGTTTATCTTTTCACATGATATTTATAAGACAGTAAATCCTTCTAACGTGAACGGTTGAATTAAAATCTTAAAATACATGAGTTCATAAAAATACATCAGTATAACTCCTGTCTGAATCAGTTTTTATTTTCTGACAGTGACGTGCCATTGATTTTTTGCACCAGATTGGTAAAAGGGAAAGCTATAGATTTTGAAAGTTGAATTTCAAAATATTTTGAGTTCATGAAATACATCCGTATAACTTCTATCTGAATCAATTTTTATTTTCTGTTAGTGACGCGCCTTTGGGTTTTTCGCAACAGTTTATTTAAAAAAAAGCTATAGATTTTCAAAATTAAAAACTCAATGTGCAGTGTGAATGAAAATTTTGTTGGTTGTTTTCAGCTTCAGCTATTTAAAGGAATTGGATAACTGAAAAATTTATATTTGAATGTAAAACTAACAGAAAGGCAATCAATAATGAAAAATAATATTGAAAGTTCGAAACTTATGAATGACAAAGATCATTATAGAATGCAAAAACATGAAATGCAAGTTTCTGGCCAAGAGCCTCATTTAGATTTTATTCAAAATGGCGCTACACCAAGTAAATTCATGTATATTTCCTGAACATTTGTTATATTTATGGATTCTCCTCTGAACCGATTTCTGAACAACAACATGTGGACATATCTGACATAAACTCTAACATTGGAATTGTTTTCTTTCGGTGTCGACTGCATCGACTGATATGGTGAGAGCATCATCATTTTCCAGTTCCATCAGCTACATAACAGAATCAATCCACCTTCAACTTGATGTATTCTCGACTGAACGAGAGTTGAAAACAAAACATTCGTGGTCGATTGCAAGACAACGCTTTGTAATTGAATGCTTGGGAAGAATTGTTCGTCTTTGATAATCTTCCGACAATCCCATAGATGGCGTCTTCGTAAGAGAAGACGTCGTCGACATTTGCAAGATGAATTCTTGACAAACAAAATCCTATTCGAAGTGAAGTTCAAACCACAGCTACTACTGCTCTTATAGAACTATATGAGTATATTATCGAAAAAATGTTTCAATTAGTATATCCGAAAACCTGGAAAATCACTAGACGGTAGGATCTAGCGAATGCAGATTGTAACATATCAATTATTTGAATTTATGTTTTATATTTTCACAGATCTGGGAGTCTTCTGAGCCATCTGCAGTAGTACTCCAAATACACGATAATCAGAAGAATGCTGACCCGTATTCACCTATTGATTATTTTGATTATTTTTATTCACATTCAGGTAAACAAATTGATGTCAACAAGTATTCTTCTCCTTTTGTTCAATAATAGACTTTTTTTCTTTAGTGTACCGTGTCTAGACATAGCTTGATGGAAAGGTTAAAATATGAAAATATCGAAAATGTTATCACAAGTATGTAAAACGGTGTTTGAATGACATACTTTCGATTAATCTATAGAAATACTTCCTCAAAAACTGTAATCATAAGTTATGCATGAGTGAAAGTAAATATTAAAAATAATAAATCTATGTATGGGCTGCAATGAAACAAAATAGTACATTTCAAGTTTCAGTATTAACAAATTTGCTTGATAAGCCCAAGAAAATCGCTGAAATGTTGCGACTTCTAAGCTTAAATTCATCAAACTCCACTACAACACTTATTGCTTAACCCTCGATGAGTGATTCGAAAGAAAGGATAACCAAAAAGAAAAAATGAAATGAGCTGTAGAAATTACGACAAGAAGGATACTGAGGTTTACAAGGTTTCATAGACCAAAGCAATTAAGTGTCGCTCAGCATGCCTTATAGAATAGCCACAGAATTAGTGAAAAATGTTTGAAATTGTTGGAACCTGATTATAGGCTTCTGAACGCCTTTGAAAGTTACGAACGAAAAATGTAGAATCAGATCTAAACAGCAACGAAAGTTCATTCCCAAATAAATCGTTGTTCACTTTTTTCGTAATAATCACAGATAGCAACCAGGGAAATATAATCATTAACCTAAAGATGTAGATTGAAATACAATAATAAAGTAACGTAATAAATAATATTGAGAATCTATTCATTGACACTCATTTCATGAGTCTTATATAAAGGGTGAGGGTTCGTCCATATGCATACTAAAAGTTCCAACATAGTTGTGGGACATAGTTTACTGATGGTGCTAACTTGGTGAACGAATCGCGCGTTAATTCACTTTACTTTTGATATTATAGGTTATCAGTTCATTCATTTATAATTCTCAAATGTGTTGGATTTTCGCAGAATAAGTTCTGATTGTATACTTGTTATTCCAGTCGGATATTCTTTGAATATATTTTAAATAGGAAAGAATTTCCAACGATGATGCCGCTATTCAAACAGCTAGCAGCTGATCACAATAACTGAATGTTAAACATACATTACATTAATTTTTCCGGAGTTTTTATGTGTTTGGTGTTATTTAGTCGTTAATCTGTGAGTGTAATGTATTCTAGTGCGTTCATTATAGAAATGAGAAACTTATGAATGGGAGAAATAAATCACTTTCACTCACAGGAAACATGAGAAACCACAACAATATATGAAAACAACTGACAGGATTTTGTTTTCATTTTACTATTTGACTTCTTCAATGAGATGATAAAAACACTTTTTTATCTAATTTCCACTAGGTTTATTTATTTTTACGACCGGTTTCGGGGTCTAACCCATTCTCAAGTAAAAACTAACTTTTGAAGTCTGTGAACCTAGTGTAAATTAGGTACAAAAGTGTTTTCATTCATTTTATTGAAGTGATCATGAATTTCCACAAAATAAGCAAGTCATCAATAACAC
>WOGR01004412.1:0-14760 GCA_015342045.1 Leptinotarsa lineolata | reverse complement strand
AGTAACTCCAATACCTGAATTGGAAAATAGAATGAATATAGAAAATCACCGTGGAATATCTGTTAAGTTTGGAATAGCTAAATTGTTTGAACAAATAATTTACTCTGAATTATATGAATTCACGTATAATTTTATAGTAACTCAACAATACGGCTCTCTGAAAAATAAATCAATCAACACCAATTCATAAATCCAGATTATCGGCGAGTCTCAGATGATCTTGAAATATTTGAAAGAGACCTCAGAGACCTGTGTTATGCGTTCCACGTATTGTGCTCACCACGTATTAGGCTTTGTTGAAAGGTAAACAGTGGATTTCAGAAATATAGAACCAATGAAATTTCTTCATCATACGCTAGTAAAACCTAAATTGGGGTTTGCATAGGTAATTTGATAAGGGAAGAGTCAATTTTTACTGCAGACAATTGAGAAAATTCAAAATGAATTTCTCAGATACCTTTCTATAATATTCACTACAATATAATAAGAACAACTTACTATTTAAGAAATGATTTTTTATCGCTAGGGAATATGCGTATCATGTATTATTCTTTTTATTCGAAATAATCAACTACAAAATCAATTCCGTAGAAATAATATCCTCGTATATATACCGAAACTTTTGTGGTCCCTTTCCCAGAAAAACAACATTTCAACATATAAGTTGGTTCACTAAATCTCTCGCATCCAAATAATAATGCCACGTATTTGATTCGAAGGGATGAATTCCCGGAGGGTTTGTCAAGGGTGGATTATTAAACGTTCAGAAGTCATCAATCACTCAGACGCTCATTATCTAATAAGCGGTATAAGAAAATTCCCTTATTCATTGACGTGAATCAAAAGAAATTTGAAACGTTCCGTTCGAACGAAACGAACCTCATTATCGGTGACAGTTCTCCAATGAGTCTTTTGGAACGTTGGGATTTTGTGCGGACATTTTGAAATGAATTCATTTTAAAGACACACCACATAATTGACTTTCATCCGGACCATGAATTGAATGAATTTAGAATTGAAGGAGTGGAAGCTTGCAAAACTTTGAAAAACTACCAGATAGTGACATATTTAGGACTGAATGAATAGATTGAGATTGTCATTACGAATGATACCGAGTTAGTCATAATCATTATCTACCATATATTTCGAAATATCGAATTTCCGAGTTTTTCCAGGTTTTAAATATTTTCCAAATAAAGGTATTTTTCTGTTTTTTTTTTCTGCTATGAATCAGTTTTCTTTGATTTCCATTGTCAAATTTCATCGATTAAATTTTGCCAAACACTTTGCAGAGAAACAGCGGAGTCAAACAAATTCAATTGTTTTCATATCCAATAACTCAAAATTAAAAGTCACTCGAAAACGAGCATAACAATTCTATACAATGCAACGGTATGAGTTTCACTCCAGTAATAAATGACAGATTTTCCTCTGTGCACAAATTTTCGGAAAGATGTAATATATATCTGAATGCCAGAAGAGTTAAAAAAAAGCTGTTTTTGAAAAAAAATAATCAAAATAATATGCTTTATTTCAGCTTCGGGAAGACTTTGATTGTGGAAAAGAAACCGTATTAGAAGATGACCAATGTCCACACGACGTAGCTACTTTACTAAAGGAGTACCTCAGGGATCTACCCGACCCCCTCCTTTGCAGAGACCTATATCAAGCGTTCGTCCAAACACAAAGTTAGTAGGTCACTTTTATTATAAGTATAATAGTGACCCAATATTACGATTTGACTTCCTTCAGTTACCTACTTAACTCGATCATTGTTTCTGAAACTCCCTGGTCAAATTACGTTTTCCATACTCGTAGAGTACATGAAGAAGTACTGGAACTAATCAGAATTCCAAAAAAAGTTTTAATTTCATGACTGAAATTCGATAAGTTTTTCTCTCAAAAACTTTCAATTCGGGGTTAAAATTATTGCTGATTACGACCAACATAAATAACGTTTAGGTCTTTACTTTTTTCCATAAACATTTCTGAATGTAATGTTAGTTATTTTCAATAGGGATACGTAACAGAAGACTGCAATTTGAGGCCCTCCAACATTTAGTTCAACTCCTTCCTCCCGCTAATAGGGATACACTGCATGCTCTCCTCAGCTTTTTGTCCGTCGTTGCGAAGAATGCAGAAGATATCAACGATGGATCGGGTAAGTCATCATTTGATTTTGTTTTAAATGTTTCATTCGTAGAAAACGAAATGAATATGAAATCAAATGAAATCTTTGATACATTTTTTATTTTATTCAAATAATCAATTCAACCAATATCAGCCTTGCTACAGTCGTAATTTGTTCAAAAATTTCTCTAGCTTCTCTTTTCCGTGTATGGATTCATACACGAAACAAATAATGAAAATGTCTACCTACTTATCAGTAAAATCCATGGTCACCCCATTTATTCTATTGCTTTCAGGTGAAGCTCTCTCTGGAAACAAAATGGACGCTAAAAATTTGGCGACTGTCTTTGCCCCGAATATTTTACACTGCATAAAACCAGGGGCAAAAGAGAGCGCTGACAAACCAGAAGATCGGATAGATATAATCAACGTAACTCGCACCCTCATAGAACAATATAGAGCGATGTTCACCATATCCGCAGATCTGCTGGATGAAGTGTACCTGCACATGATGGACACTCACCCAGAGGCTCTGGACCAGCTGCTCAACAAGAAGGATGGGCTGGCTGGAGCAGACGAGTGAGTATTTTTGATAGAATTGTTATGACTATGCATTTTTTGAATCACAAATAATTTTGATAACAGATTGAAAGAAACGTTGGAAGTCATAAACTATGAACTCAGTCGAAACAAATCACATAGTGTAATTGATATATTTACTTAAGTTTTTAGCGAGTTATTTTGGTGAACTTCTTTTTCACTCCTGTTATGATAAACAATGCATGAACTATGATGAAATGAATAGTTATTGTATCAAAGCTGTCGTCCACAGAATTATTGAACTTTCACACATTGAATCAATTCAAATAAGAACAAGAGCCTGCATGGCGAGCGTCATGACTGAAGAGAACGGAATTCGGGCTGGTTTTTCAGCAACGATCGGCTGTCGTTGTCAGACTTCGAGAGAACACTTTCTTCCTCACAGTCAACGCACATATCATTAATAATGTTTGCCGCAGTAACAGACAAAACGACGTTTGGTTATTCAGATTCCGATCGACCACGGCCTATCAGGCGCCGATTTTGTTTCTTCTAATCGATTCAATTCATGTATTCCATTTCTTCATCAATTTTTTGAAAAGGGAATCGATTACTATTGCTCAATTTGAATTTAGTATCCAGTTCGGCTTCAAAACAGGAGTATTCTATTCTACAGACCGTCTTTCTGGAGGTCGTAAGTGGCCTCAAGGAAAATAAGTAATACTATAGGTTGTCCGTTTTTATGAGTCTACTTTGCAATTTTGCCAACGTAACACAAGTCGATTAATTCCGTCAGCTTAAAAATTGAATGCTCGGGATTCGATGAAGTAAGCGAAGGCCGTTTTGGCCTGGTACTGATTGGCGTAGATTCAACAGGTGAGAAAGTTATCAAAATGCTTGAAAAGATGGTAGTCGGTTGGCGAGAGGTCTGGGGAGTATGGTTCTGTTCAACCTTCGGAAGATGATTTGAAACGTACGGACGGGTGTTATCGTGGAGCAGGATCTGACCCCTGCTGTTGACAAATGCCGGCTGCTGCTGATGCAATTTTTGGTATATTTCGTCGATTTTCTCACAATAAGACTCTGCTATAGTGGTTTGGATCGATTGCAGAAAGTTATAGTGAATCATATCAGTCGATGATCACCATACAGTAATCATGCTCTTTTTTTGGTGGGTTTTCGCTTTTCGAGAGTGCTTGGGTATCTCATTGGTGTCCAACCACTGTTCGGAATGTGTCCTGTTGTCGTGTATGATCCACTTTTCATCACACGTGACGATTCGAATCAAAAAAAGATCGTTTTGGTTGCGCAAAAGCAAAGAAGAATAGACTTCGGAACATGACAATTTCTGTCGATTGTTCAAATCGTGGGGCACCAAATTTTCGACCTTTTCGACCTTTTCGGTACATTTCGAACCACAAGGGAGTGACACCCAGTTTTTCTGCCATTCCACGCACCGTTTCCGATAGGCCAGTCTCCATTAAGGTCCTCAAATCATCGCCCTGGATTACTGTAGGTCGACTTCTTCAGGGCTCTTCTTTGTGGCTGAATTCTCTGGAATGAAATTTTGCAAACCAACGTCAAACAGTGCGTTCATTAACACTATCATTGTCAAAGGTCTGCTTTGATAAATTTTTAAGCAGGAGTCAGTTGTTGTGCTACAAAGTCGGGAACGGACTGCCCCTGATGGCTCACACCCCAAAACTCTGTAATGACAGATATTTTTCAATATTTTTCAACAGAATCAGGTTACTTAAACAATTTTCTGAATAAAAATACTCGTGTGAAATATCGATCGGAGCAACGATTTTTGATAAAAATGCTTTTTTGTTTAACGATATCCAACCTGAGATGTCTACCATTATTCGAAAAGATTAATTTTGAATGAAAATAGAAATGATAGGTGAAATGTTCGTAATGACTTTTCAAAATGCAAACACGTTAACTCAACAGAGCTGATGATGCGAAATTCAATCGCAAGCCTCAAGAGCTAAACATCATGCACAAACCTCATATCTCTTCGGGTTTGCAATGGAACATATTCCAAAAGTCAATTCAAATCGTTGTGAAGGAACTCCAAATAAGTTTTGCCATTCAATCGATCATGCATAACAAATGGTCATGATGATTTCCTATGATACCAGCCCAAACATTTACGTTGAATTTCCGTTGGTTTTTGGTTTGCAATATCCTGTGGGGATTTTCTTCGGCCAATATGTGGAGATTATGAGAGTTGATAACTTGATCCTTACTGAAACCTGCTTCATCAGTGAATAAAACTCTATGGATGAAAGTCATATCGTCTCTTTGCTTATCCATGGAATAATTGGCATATTCCAGTCGTGCTGGAAAATCTTCAGTTGTCATGGCATGTACCTTCTGGATATGATATGGGTGGAGCAGTTGTTCCCTAATCATTCTATAACTAGTGGACTTGGATGTATGGAACTATTCTGATAGATTTCTGATGCTCATTAAAGTAGTATCAGCGACAGCTTCAAATAATGGTAGACATCTCAGGTTGGTTATCGTCGAACAAAAGTGTGTACTCCACACGAGTAATCTTATCCAGAAAATTGTGTATGTAACTTGATTTTGTTAAAATGTATTGAGAAATTTCTATTGTTTCAAAGTTTTGAGGTATGGACCATTAGGGGTAATCGTTTCCTGACTTTCCAGCAAAACAATTGACTACTGCATGGAAGCCCATTGAAGCAGTTCATTTGTTTAATCAATCAGAAAAATTTGGTTGACTTTGAATGTTTACTTGGAAAGTTATCAAAGAATGAAATTTTTCATTTCGAAACTCTGAGGGCCCGTAACTTGGTAACGAAGGATTTTAGGAACAAACTGTTATATGAAGTACTGGTGATATTTTGACCCGATCTATACATTCCCGAGAGGAAAAGAGGAAGTCCAGGGACACCTTGTAACTTTCATCCTTTGGAAAAAAGTTATGAGAACAATATGCTATACGGAAGACCGAGAGGAAATTGAATATTGTTATTTATTGAAAATAAAAAGAAACAACTCAGGCAATTTTTTCTGTGCCATTGTTTTTGTAACCTGAGTCAGTCGAAATTTCTTTTCAAAATGATGAAAATATTCGAACATTCCATCCTATGTTAATGAGTAATATCGTTTACTAGAGGGTAATTGAAAAGTTCATTTTGAAAAAGAAAGGTTTTGGTTTACTACTTCTCCATCTCGATACACAGAAATGTGGTAATCTTCCAATGAATAGAAAGAAGCAATCGAGTTCATTTTTTCTATCAAGATGCGAAAGTAGCAAGCGAAAACCTTCCTTTCCAAAAAATCAGCCTCCCCTAAAAATATACCCCTTTCAATTTATTCTGAAATTCAGTTAATGACTAATACATAAACACTTCCTCAACATGTAAAAATGTCATCCAGTTCTTCAGTATCCTAACAGGAAAAGAATAAATGTCGTCAAATCAGGTATCCGAGTCTGTGTGGAAATACATATTGTTTATCCAACGTTATTCATTAAGTATTATATCTAACCACTACCGGTTAGATTTTATATCAGGAATATAAATATTTCGAAATTTAATTTCTTGATGAATATGTATCTCTTCTCGTTACAGTCATCCGACTCATTTTGGTTTCTTGCTGGACTAATTTTCTATTTTGTATTCAACGTTTTCATTTTACATCTATTCCGAAGATTTTTTCTGTTTTCCTCAGCCCGACTTCACAAAGATACCTACATCGAATGCCACAATTGGAAGTATCCGTAGAATTGAGGGGATAACTGAAGATGAGAGTTAAAAAAGCCTTCTCTTCCTTGTAACATGAAAAATTGGAAAGGGTTATTTAGTCTTCATCTAGATATCTGGGTTTCAAAATGTCCCTCACTTTCATCATCATGACTTAATTTGAACTCAATGACTCATACCGAAAATACATAAATGAAAATTGAATGAACAATTCTGACAAGCATTTTCCAATCTCTGATTTTGAATTATCCCATTACTTCATTTCAAAGAATCTGTTGAAAACTAACACGAATATGTGAGTTGATATATTTATATGCTTTCTATGATTGGAATGAATCAGTTTGGGAATGATTCGTTCTACCTCATTCAATAACAATATTTTTCATCCAACTTGTAGGTCTGTAGATGAGCTAGACAGCGAGAGCAGTTCGGCTCCATGGACTCCAATAGCATTAACAGCGGATCCTCCCCTCGACAGTGTTTTCGATGGAAAGATGATCCCTTCAGAACAGAAGCGGACTTACTCCAGAGAGGAATGTCTTCACGAAGCAGCAGCTACAGGTGGTCCAAACGTAGGCATGAGAATTAGGTAAGAAACGTTAAAAACATCCCAATGAAACTTTCGAGCAATAACATAATGTTGATAAAATAAGCCAAACTATAATCAATTTTAAAAGTGTATAGCCTGATATCAAGGAATTGTTCTACAATAATGTATAGTGAACAAGGCATATTGGGAAAAAACAGCTTCATGAGGTCAGAATCAGAGGAAATACTCCGAAATGTACATCTGGTGTAGCAATGGAACGTGTTATATTCCATCATCATACATCAAATTCTGAAAAAAAATCCAAGGAGATATCTTCCTATGAACTTATTTCGTTAAGTGATCTTCAGAAACATAGTAGATAGTAATTTTTAGATGAAGAGATAATGGCAGTAAATCTTACATCACCTTGAACCTAAAGTTTTTTTCCTCAATTATCTTTTTTATTTTCAGGCACAAAGATAGAATACGCGAAAGAAGTACCAGAAGACGCCGAGAGAAAAATGAAGACGCCAGCCTCACCTCTTCAGCACTGACCATAATATCGCGTCTTCGCGGCCAGAAGGATGAAGACTACCAGTATGGAAAAAACAGATCTTCTTCCCTGGAAAGCAACAGCAGCATTCACACAGACTCCGATATCACAAGAATTCTACAAAAGAATGATGGACTGTGCGAGAGGAGAAAGTCGTCTCCATACGTCCTCGACAATGGTGGAGTCATAACAGCGAGTCTGACTATACCTGTTCACACGCAGAACCAGTGCTTGTCCTATAACGTGGACGATGATATTCCGTTCATCGAAGATGGAGAAAACGGAAGGCAGCAGATGACGGTGGGGCTCGTGAGGACCCCTACGGTACCTCCTAGGAGGCGAAATCTCTCAGTTGGAAGCGATTCCTCCATAACGTCTGCGGTACAGCCGATCACTGGATCGATTTCGTTGATGCCCGGGTACGATTCAGCAGTGGGGTCCTCCGCAACGTACTCCAGCCCTATACAGAACACGCCGACCTCAATATCTAGTAGCGTCGGAGACGCTGGTGCTTATAGTTCGCCACCGTCGTGGACTTCGAGCCCCCCTACATCTCCTGACAGCACAAGGACTACCGCGAACTATATTCCGGACGAAGTACCGGCTCAGAAAACTTTGATGAAGATTGCGAAGAGCAGCGTGAAGGATAACGTGGCCACAGTCCAGAAGGTTTCTTTCTCCTCCGTCCAAGAAGTGCAGCAAATCCGGGAAAGCAAGGACCATTCGAGAACGTACCAGAGAGAGGTGTCATTCACTAAGCAAAAGATGTCCACTCCCACTTCAGAGCCGCCCAGGTCCATTTTCGACATGGGAAAGGCAGTAGACAGAGAGCCTCGGTTCACGCCAAGCATCACCAACATAGGTAACGCTGTTATGCGGTCCAAGACCGCGGACTTCGAGAGGATTATTAAAGTGGACACGGCCACGAATAAGCCAAAATCTCCAACGTCGACGTCAGCGGTCGAACGAGAAAAAAAGAAGTACACCAAGAGAAGGTACACGGACTCCAGGCACCAAACGAGGCACATTCCCGATGCCGAAGCCCTGGAAGCAGCGTCCGCAGAAGCGAAACGTGAGGATAAGACGAGCAGTTTGCAGAGCGGGCCAGTATACAAAAGGCGCGAGCTGATTTCCAGCGTGCCGACCAAGTGATGGATTCTCTACGATTGATCAATGTGTTCAAAACTATTGTACATAATAATGCAAGTGATAAGTGTCTAGTCTAGTCTCACCTAGTGTTTACTGTCCCAAAAAGTTGTTATTTATTTTTTAAGAATGCATGTCGAATATTGTCTTGATGTAGAGCAATTAAACAATCAGTCAACATGAGTTTCAGTTTAGTTTACAAAAAAATCAGTCCTATTCTTCTCAAAGAGATATTATGATAGATATAAGAGTCCTTCATATGCTGAGTTCTGAGAATGAATTCCAGGAAGCTTTTACGCATATGATTTATGAGAAAATGTTTCAGTGAGTAATTCAAAACATTTTCAATTTATGTGCTGTTTGCTCAGTATTTCAGGTTATGGATATTTGTTTCTAGAGTATGAACGTTACTGCAGATGATCTGCAAACAGCATGGGGACATAGTTGTGTAAATTTACCTGGTTGGGAATAAATACACATTCGAATACCTAGTTTTGGTCTGGGTTGAATAGACCTTTATTGACTTCCGAGTTCTGACAGAGTTCTTTGTTCAGAAGAGTTATTATTAATCAAAACAGTTTTCAGCGATCATGAGTTGATTGGATTATCATTCTCGCCATCTTGGAAAAACCACCAAGGACGTCACTTCTTCATATTTTTTGTAATTCCTAGCCGATATATTGCAGCTTGTTGTTATATATACTGAAGTTTACGGACAATACACGTTTCTACAAGAATTTTTCTATATTTTTTCTATGATAAATAGCAAAAGTATAGATTTTTTTGTATTTCTACAAGAATGGGTTAGAAGATATTTGTAGTGGAAAAAATAAAAGAAAGAAATACATGACCAAATAACACTTTTGAACCCGTCTTGATAAAAAACGCTTTTTTTTTCTCCCAATTTTTCTACTTCACTCATATTGATGAAAAACTTCTTTGAGACATGCATTTTTGAGGCGACTCTTTACCATTTCAAAAATATATCGAATACAATAATTTTTTCTTACGATTCAAGCTATCCACAGAAGTGCGAAAGAGGTATTTTTTTTGAAGCGGGTAAATAAATAAAACTCCTGAGTAATGATACATTTTATATTTGGTATCACAAATTTGATATTAAAATAAAGCCTTTATTCAATAATTTTGCGATTATAGAGACGTGTGATTAAAAATCTAATTACAGCTATTTACAAAAATTACAACCAAGTGTTGTGTCCCAAAAAAACACTAGAGAGTACATAATAAACGGGAATCAATAATGCTGGAGATATGTATCGAAAAAATAAAAAATAAATACAATTCCCAACCAATTTCCACGGCGTGCAGAGAAATGTAGTTTTTCAAACCTACAATAGGATAAATATTTTTTTCCAGAAACTTTTTAATCCATTTTCAGAATAGCCAAAAGAACCAAAATATCTTATCGATATTAGGAAGGGAAATTGTTGAGTAAGAAAAAAATCAGTAGTTTAAATTATCACCTTATTAGATAGTTTCATTTCTGAAAATGATACATTGTTCAGAATTTATTTTCAATCAACTTCATCAATAGTTGATGTACTTCAATTTGTCATCGTTACATTGGTTAAAAGACCCCATTCCAACCAACAACTAAACCAAAAAAGATTCTTCCCTTCTGGGACAGTCTTTTTCATCGTTTACCACAACATTATATTTGCGGAAATGTCAGCATGAATATACCGGATGTCGACTAATTTAGGTGACCACGTTTAACAACTAAAAGTGAGCGGGGTAGGATATACGGTTGGTATTTTAACTCTAATATTTATACTGAAAATAAGTGCTGTATCTGCTGTGCATGAATGTCATGAATATTTTGCAATGTGTTATAGCCAGGAAGTCAAAATTTTTTATTCATAACTTCACACCTGATATGAAGAAATGGTCGAAACAAACTAGGTCGAAACGACAGAATTTGCTTCGGCAAAAATAAGTAAAACTTTTTCTGCTGCCTTTTGTTGTTAACAATGGGTATATGTCAACTCATTACATTATTTGGTCGATGAAGCAGAAGAAAAAGAGCTCAAAACTATCGCAATTCAATCACGATAATTAAATTTTGTTCACGATTGACCTGAATACAAAATTGTTTTTGCTACTCCGGCGCATATATTGCATGATTTTCAATTTACGAAAGTATAAAATTTTTCCAGTAAGGCATGGTTTAGATGCAATTTAAGAAAACCAAAAAATCTTATACGAAATTCCCATTACGGAAAGTTAGGAAAGTATAGAATTTCAGCAATGTAATTCAGAGGTATACATCAGTTATCAGGATGACCAAAATCAATCAGTTGAATGTGTTTCCCAGAAAATGTTTCTTCTTCAAAACTTGGGAATGACTAGATATGAAAACGACTGATAAGTACTGCTTCTATAAATAACAGAAAAAATAAGAATTTCCGTTAGAACAGATACATTTTGAATAATGTTTCAGTAGAAAAGATCACTAGAAGTTCCTGAAGGAATATGGAAAGTGCATGTTGAGATGCATTGACTGATCTTTGACAGTTTATGTTTTTGTCATCAAAGACAGTGGGTTTCAGTTGCTGGAGATATGACTGAATTTTGCAGAAAGTCCTATTACCTGGTTCAAAACCAGATACCTCATCTAGAATTCAATCCTTGAAAGATTTAGTTGGAAATGAAACCAAAATCAGTCCGAAGTTTTGGATTACAAATATTGATTCTCCATACGAATACGACACATTAAGAATAATTGGTCGAGATAGATAATATCCTCCTAATACTATGGAGTTCTCTACTAGTAAAAGAAAATATTTTAACTCTGACAAAAAATATTATCACACGTGGATATGTTCTGCAGAATAGGTTCTCCATCAGTCCAAGGCGAATTTTTTTCGGACAGCATTCCATAAAACTATGGCACTCCTACAATTTTTGACTCTGAAATATACATCTGGCCCCGAAAGTTTCGAAACAGTGTTCTCTATTTGAAGAAGGAATTGACTAGCCAATCGAAGTTTGGATACACATTTCTAGCAATACTGTGACGATCGAACTCATGAACTTCCATTGTGGAAATAGAACGCATGTACGTCGATGTTCTCTTTGTCATTGGATGGCATTCAATTCCCATCGTGGAATTAGCATTATTGATAAAGACCTTTTGAACGCCGTGAATACTGGATGAGATGATATATTTTATTCGATAAAGTCCTTGCTGCCGTTGATTCCCTTCCAATCTCAAATTCCATTGTGAGGACGGTTCATCCCGATTCGTATGTCATAGCATAAAATCTGATAAAAACAATAACATAACATATCAATAATTTTCCGTTCTACGAACAGAATCAATAAAATATATAGATGTGTTAAACACAAAATCAAATAGCAACATTTTCTAATATTACGGACGGATTTCAACACAGTTCGAGTAACAATTAAAAAATATATTGTATAAAGGAAATACTACGATAAATTGTATAATTATATCAAAACCATAATTTGTTCAAAACAATAAGAATATAAATATACCTAATCTCAAACGATGAAAGCTTTTCAAGCGATTTCACTTTTCGAAAATGATTACAGTTGGTACTTTGTAAGTTGCTGAAAAGGCATATTCGTGAAGTACGATTGTGATAAGTACTAACTGATATTGTACAGAACACAAGAGTGTTTCATTGGAAAGTACCGTTTGAAGTGTTTAATCATTTGTACAAACCTATTTAAAACGTAAAAACTTTCACAATTACTTTGATAATAGTATGAAACAGAATCTTGATTGATTTTTGTCAATTTTTATATAATCATATTAGCAATTTGTGTGTTGAAAATGAAAAAAAAATATTTTTTGTATTGATTTGCATCATCACATTTTCAACACAAAAAATATTTCACACTCTCAATCATTTTTTCAGAAACAACGTTGATAGTTATTTAATACTCCAATTTATAGAGTGGACACCATTTTTTGTACTATGATTGTATCAGACATGTGATTTCAGGTATCAACGATAGCTAAGTCTGGAAGTCGTTTCGGCTTGTAAAATAAAAATATCCATCGTTCCGTAGTCTTCGATTATATTTTTCAAGTGTGCAATTTTTAATAATCGCAAACAGATTAAAATTTTGTGCTCTAATTGTCAACACAGCAAAAAATTGATACTGCGAAATGATAATACAAAGCTAAAGTATTTTTCATTTTGCACTTCAAAGCCAACAAAGAAAGTGATGCATTTCGAAAAATAATACTTTTTTGAAACGCCTAGAACCAACTCAATTTTGCGTTCAATAAGAGGTTTACTCACTTGAGTGTGAGCAATTTATTGATTTTGTGATATCTTATTTTTGTAGTTCGTACTACCAAATGTAACATCAATATTGTACTTTTCCATTTTATTGTAAACCATAGATATCGTATGATTATTTTGATATAATCACATTACAGTTGGGGTCTTTGTTTTTCCTCGTATACGTTGATAGAAAGTTAACGATAACGTCATTCCTATTTCCGCTTCAGGTGCCTTATTCTGAAATATTTATTTCTACATTGAAAAACTTTGCATTGAATACAATGCTCACTCTAGAAGTAGTATTCTGTAGTGAAATCGTCAATTTGTTTTTGTGTGTATTGCTATTTTCGAACAATCATATCACTGGAAAAGTAGGGTGATTGTACTTTCAAATGTCAATGCAAAGGCGTCAGTCAAATTTGCGCTTCATATAGTCAAACTTGAAGTCAATACAAAAAAATTTCAGCGCTCTAAATGAAATGTTATTTAGAGAAATCGTCATTTTGTTTATTGTGTGTAGGTACCACTATTTTCGTGCAATAGCCTCAGATCTCAGGTAATGTTGCTGTCAAATGTCAATGCTAAGTTGTCGTTTGACGTCATTTTGATTTGCGCTATAGATTGACAAAATTTGCGTTACACTCAGAAGCAAACTTCCTGTTTTAGAACTTCTGTCTTGAAGCTACCAGCGATCCAGAAATTGTATAATATTTTATTGTTTGCACAGAGCAATGTTAAGTTGGTATTTGGCTTCCATCCACTGATCACTTCAAATAGTCAAACTTCCCGTTGAATTTAATGCAGCAAGATTTCACTTAGAAAACACAATTTCTAGTGAAACCGTCAATTCGTTTCTGTGTGTATTGGTATTTTCTGAACAACAACATCACAAATAAGTTGATTGAGTTGTTGAATGTCTATACGATGGCTTTAATATAATTTGCGCTCCAGTTAGTCAAAATTCGCGTTGATATCCATACAGAGACCTCTGACACTCCAGAAATAATGCTATATAGGGTGTTTCAAATTCGATCCTCACCATTGGGATCTCGGAAACTATGAGAGATACGAAGATGGTTATATTGGGGCAAAGTTGCGCATTTACCTGACTAACAATATGCTGTTGAGAAAGTTCTGAAAATCTGAGTATATCCGGAGATATCCGAAAAAAAGAACAGAAATATCGAAAAATGGTTTTCATTTTTCTGGCTTTATTTTGCGAAGGATTCGAAAATAAATTGCACTTCCACATTGCCACTTTTTACCTGCTACATAATGATGTTTTCAAATTTGCTATCCGACATTTCGTCTTCCGGTCACCGTCTCATGGGCGCTATATTGGATTTTTTCTGTTTTGGATAAAACCACATTTTACCTTTTCAATGATGTATCACAAGTTACAATTCTTTTTTGAAAATTTGGAGATATTGAAAAAATCCATTCGTAGGCTTTGACGTTTCTAAATTTGACTTCCAATTTGTTACACTCGATGACATTTTGTTATTGTACAAGTCATTGAATTTTTGGCGAAAAATGGCTCTCACGAATGAAGAAAAGAGACATATAATACAAATTTATTACAAATACTATAGAAACAGTGTTAGGACATCGAAGATGTATTCAAACTTGTATCCCAGAAGACGGCAACCACATCGAACTATGTTTGGTTCATGTGAAAAGCCGAAGAGAAAATATGAAGAGAGATTGGACCAGGAAACTAAAGAAAATTGGATAAATGAGGTATGTATGAGGTAAGATAGGCATTGTTTCCTTTTCAATAAAAATTAATAATTTGCAGATGAACATGAATCCGGGGAAATCTACACGTCAAATTTCCTC
>WOGR01004411.1:0-14762 GCA_015342045.1 Leptinotarsa lineolata | reverse complement strand
AAGCCGCATATATGCTGTCTAACAACGTATTCAGCCAAGCTAGCGTAGAGATACACAACGTATGGAAACCCATGATCAAAGAGAAAATGGCCAACTCCCGCCAAACGGTCATCTTCCGCTAAACCAGTGAAGCGGAGAGAGGAGATAAGTGATAAGTGAAAGGAGGGATCAAGTGAAAGTACTCGAAAGACCCATAAATAGTCATCTCTCGGAGGAATTAGTCCAGTCATCACCCGAAGACGATTGTGTATACTAAAAATCGAAACGTCGTGAAGTAACGTGGTTTTTAATCGCTCAATTTTCAATTATAATAATTCATTTTTATCTTATTTGTTCAATTTTTCTTCACTCGTATTTTATTTCACTGTGAATTTTTTTCATATTTTTTGCTCAATATATTTGTCATTTTTTAGCTATTTTTTGAATTTTCAATTGAATTGTTTATTTCAGGGATTTCAAATCATTTTATACAATGTTAGACAATGGAAGTCCGAACTGATAAAATTCAGTGATTGATCTGTTCCACTTTTCACAATTTTCATGTCGACTACTATCTGTTCAAGACAGTAAGTATCGAGTTATTTGAGACGAAAGGAACTGAAACAGACCCTCACACCACTCTCAGAAATTATTTTTCTCCAAAGCTTGTGCACCGAATAAAAGGTTTTTCATTTTTGTAATAATGAATATGTAAACACAAATTCATGTGAATTTTTTTTGAATCATTATATGTCGATATATTCCACTAGTAACTCGCCTCGACTCCGCACGGGTGCAATGCTGATACTAAATATCAATTCACCTCCCGGAAATTTGAAGACATGAAGAAACAGTGATGAAAAGATAATTTTGTTTTATGAACGCGCCTTTTTCCCCCGCTGCTGGCGCCCCAGTTCAAAATTCCTTTTTTATTACATATGTTCAATATAAAGCAATCTTACATACAAAATTTCAGTCTCCGAAAGTATACGGATACGGAAAAACAGTAATGAAAAGGTAACTTTATTTTATGAACGCACCGTTTTCCTCTTTTCCCCCGCGGCTGGCGCCCCAAGTGGAATATTCAAAAGTCCTCATTTATTACAAATTTACAATATAAAACGAATCTACGTTCAAAATTTCAGCCTCCGAAAATATAGCGGTACGGAGAAACACTGATGAAAATGTAATTTTCATATGTAATCGCGCCCCTTTTACCCCCACGGGGGACGTCTCAGTTGAAATATTCGAAAATACTTTCCTAATGTGCATCTAGACCTAAGAAGTATCTATATACCAAACTTTTGCTTTCTAGAACTTACCAGTTCGAAGAAACATAGATGAACGAGTGAGTGTTAAGTGAGTGACTTTCGCATTTATAAGTAGTTATTCTGGTTCAAGTACAGATTGTCCTTGCTCGAAAATTTTATTGGTTACATAATATCCGTATATTCGTAACAAGGATATTCCTGAAATCCTAATGTGAGCTCCAAACCTGAGAGTGCTGATAATTGGAAACGTAAGGAAATATCTACATTAGCAAATTCTAAATATGTGTTGTTATGAAACTAAACCTTTTTAATTCTGCATTATGGTTGTGATGCTTTGTAACTGAAAAAAGAAGAAATAGCAGAGTACTTGCTGCGAATCATAAAAAAAACTGAATCGTGAAACAAGTAGGTCTTTAATTGACAAGGATCTAAGTATTTGCAAACAATACCATAGGTACGTATTCAGTGCGTATTTTTGTAATTTGTACTTATAATTCTGAATTTTTAATGACTCATACAAGTGAAAACATCAAAACCTGAAAATTTCATAGAAATTTCAAATTTTCTTTTAAACAAACCCGACAATTATTACAAGTTTCTAGATATGATGAAACTATTCAGTAAATTACTGTCGCACGGTTATGATCAAATTTATTTAAATTTGAGTAGATTAGGTTTTCAAAAATGAGTATGCGGGAACCGTTAGATTTCAATAAAATTTCAATCTGAAAAATCAAACTGAGATGTCGAGTTAGAAGTCAGTGTTGACAATGAAATTGAACGTGTAACTTACCCAAAGATTCTAGAAACATAGTGAAATAAGTACTTTGAGGAATCATGGTTTTCGTAAGACAGAAGCTTTAATTGAAATGTCGAGGTACCGATTACAACTGTATAGGAAGCAAAGAGACACTGGAGTTAGTAGAATTATCAGAGACGTAAGCGCAGATACAATACGAAGAGAGGTACGTAAAATTTATGAAAATAATTGTGTTCCAACCATGGCCATATATTCATTCTTTCTTTGCTACTGTGAACAACCTTCATTCAAATTGTTATTATATCCACTCTTTTGAAATACCGACATAATACCAAAATAAATATTTTGAGTGAATAGCAACAAAACATCGGTAACATTCATTTTTTTCAAAAAGTCATGGCGAGTTTAACAAATTCGATAAATCGCTACATACAACTTTTCATACATAGTGATTGTCCCATAAATATTGAGTTGGAGAGTCTTTTCATTCAACTTCGCCCTTTATTTCAATTGCTAGTTTGAATATATAAGTTCTGATAAGTTTTTGTTTATATTATTATTATTACTTATGTAAGGGTAAATAATACAAATACTGCGTACACGAAGTGTTTTGAAGAAAACATATACTTATTGGATTTGGAAGTTACGTTTTCAAAAGTAAATGAGGAGTGAAAATATAAATCGATCAATCGGCAAATTTGAAAATTTCTATCCACAATATTTTTCATTTGCCGTTTAGAACTTTGTAATTATGTAATCCCCGTACGTTTCTTGATGCAAACCAACTATCCTGAGGCTTATTGGTTTTCCCAACAAAAAGACGAGAATGAAGAAAGCGCGTTGTAGGCAGTTAATATCGCGTATATTAAAATTTTAACATGGCTCCCTCGCTCTAAGACGTTAGCGGTAGTGAAGCGGGAGCAGAGGGCGGCGGCAGGGAATTTAGCGTGGCTCGAGTTCAATTTAGAGCATCTCATATGTCAATGTATGCGAGATCAAGATCGCAACGAGTCGGAACATTGTGAGGACCAGATATGGCACGAAGTGAGGGCGAAGGAGCCGCGAGAAAATCCGGAGCAGGATGAAAGAACTGAAATTCATTACATGCTTGGCTTCATAGGGAGATTGTATTTTTTCGGTTTCGAGTATTTTCACTTATATCCCCAAGGGTAGCTACATACTATTTAGATTACGGTGTATCGTAATGGCGCTGTATGTTACTTATGAAATGCAAAATTTCTATTCATTGATGATCAATAGTTTGAATGTGGGTTAAGTACTCACAGCAGAATATTCGAAGAAATTATTGACTGAATAACGAAGAACTGAAAACGTTGAAGGCTTGACGAACTAATTCACCTGAGAAAGGAGCAATTTATTCATTGAAATTATTTTTACTACAGATGATATGACTTGTGTTCGATGCTGTCATCTAAAATCTGCGATTTTACTATACTTAAACAAGTCAACTACCCGTAGACAATCCAAAAGTAGAAAATTCTTGTGTATATTCTCTTCAAATATTCGTGACTCAAAATTTTTGGGGTTCAGTCCTGGAAGGATTCATGGGGGAGAGTAATAAACCCTTTCCCTACATCACATCATTCAATCCTGAAACGACAGGTAGATCTAGAACTTCTGGCGTAGAATTATTCCAATACAAAAATTGTTTCCATACACCGGAACTGCAACACTCTTTTCGACGTGCGTTTCACCAACTGAACTGACCTCTGGATATAAAGTACCCTAATTCCTAATTCTGAAACTGGTCTCTATTCTTATCCAACAGGGTACACTTCCACTTTCACTTTCGCAGGAAATGTTCTATTGAAAATTGCCGCTTATGTCAAAAGAGTGATGTATATATAAAGGTGAACAATGAATTGTTTGGAATCGTACTTTTGTCACTGTTCATGATTCTCGTGCTACATTTCACTATTTCCAGACATTCGAAAGCATAAAAAAATCTAGTGTCATGTGCTGATCTCAACAACTTCAGACAGTTTTCTTTTATTCTACGGCCGTTCGCCAATGCGGGTTGAGCGATACTCGATTTTTGTGATCTCCAAAGTCGGATGTGTGCTGCATGTTCTATGAAACCAGCTGTATCAGCTAGTTTTATCAGCATAATCTGACCGATATATTTTTGTCACAGTTCCCACAGATTATTACATGTATTTCCGAAATTTCATTTTCCAGCATCTTGTCTTTAGGGTGACCTAACATTTGTTGAAGTTCTGAATGCTATATTCTCGTTCAAATTTTCAAATATGCGATCTAGTCGGATAATCCATCTTGTTTCGTACGAAAAAACAATAAACTTTGAATCAGTGTCTTGTTGGAAAGTCGAAGACAATAGATTTTTATGGTCTTCGAAATCGGATCTTTCTTACAAGTTTTTTGAAACGAGTTGATAGCCCACTTGATCTGACTGATCTATTTTTTAATAGTCCTCACAGCATACTTCATGTATCCCCGACTCCTCATTTTTCTTCTTAGGCAATAGGTTCTTTGATAATTTAGCATAAACTGTTGTCAATTAAATTATCATTTCTCTCATAGTAATCTGACTTATACAACATCTCAACATTATTGCACTTCTGGTGTTTGGGAACAGTGTCAGTTTTGAATATCCAATACATTTCCAATGAGAATTGTAATATATACACGCACATAGTTTTATGTACAAATAATTTTTCCTGAAATCCCTCTGAAATTCAAAAATTATCCCCTCCCTGATATTTAGATCTGAATCCGCCCTTGTGATAAAGGATCTGAGCTGTTGGTGCCTCAATTATGGAGAGCTATAACGCGATTGATCGTTAAACGAAAATGTCATATTATCAAATACGAATATTAACACCATAAGTACCAATTTGTTATGAGAATATCATGAGTAAAGATAGCAGTCTTTCTGAAAATCCCATTTTCTATTTGAAAAAATTATAGTGAATATTACATCATCAATATGTAGTCTCTTTTCAACAAGCGCGCCAAATTTGAGATCTCAAAACCCCACTGTTTTCTAGTTTTGTTTCTTATGATAATGATGCCTTGCCTTGATCGAACGATCTAGGTGATGATGACTCTAATTGAGAGACTCACTGGAGTAAAAATACAAAATGATATTCAAATGGATAATAGTTAGTGGAAATGATCATTTGCTTGATAATCAGAAGAAATTAAAACTGAGATTTGTGAAAATACTGTTGAAAAAACAAAAGAATATATATTATGTAGGTGAAACTTCAAAATTCCTAGATGTAGAAAAAAATTAACATCGTGGATATATGAAGAGAAAATAGACAACAGGATCGAAAGTAGCGAACATATTCTAAAATTAAGTGGTAACCACGCAATAAAATAGAGTGAAACAAAAATTGTCACCAAGGAATCTCAGGAAAAAATGTGATCCGCTTATATTCTTTCTGAAAATGAATCATATCTGGTTGCCATTACCAAGGCAAGAGGTTGGAAACGGAAATATGAACCCGAACCGAATTCTCAGAAAACATTATTTATGTGTACTATAGAATATGATATACTGAAATTTTATTTTATTGACATGTGTCAAAGGAAATGTAGCTGTTTCCATTAAGGCTGCTTTCCAATTGAGGTGTACGAAAACGAAAGAGGAATATTTTCGAACATCAACCATCTGAAGAAAGCTTAGTAAAGAAATTTCATTCTCAAAATCATTCATTCAATTGTTGGCAAAATTTATGAATACGTCAATTTCCATGGCATTGGGTTAGAAGACGACTACGTATCAGTGACCTCCACATTCACCAGATTTCTCTCCCCTCGATTTTTTTGTTGGGATGAAAAAGTAGAACCAATGATATATAACTAGCGTGTTTAGAAAATTTGCGTCAAAAAAAATCTTTCAATAGCTTCGGAAATGAAAAACTTATACACCTACAAGAACTACTGATAACAAGGAGTCTAATTACTTGGATCGATTTGATAGAAATATATCATGCCCAAACAAACTATACCTATAATAAGTTTTTTGTCCGCTCTGACGGTTGGAAGTAAAACACATTGCAGAGGCTTATTCTTAATTTGTTGACTGATGTTTCTAGATTGTTGGGAAGAAGTTAGTATCAAAATATATCGACCTGAGTAATGACCGAAATTTATCAACGATAGCTTATTGAAATTCTGCTTTCGTAAGCCGAAAACGTGCCGGATGTGAATTATTTGTTTAGGTCGAGATAGGGGGTGTTCCGTCGAACCTGAACTAATTTGTAACACCGCTTCAGGTAGATGAAAAATGCTCACAAAAGAATGAATGAAATATCTTACAATTCCAGAAGGCCTTTTAATGGAAGAAAAAGCAATCCTTATACGTTGATCAAGACAATGAGTGAAAAATATTTCAGTTTAATAAGCAGAAGACAGTCACGAAATTTTTATCTTGCTAACTCATTGAATAGACACATTTTTGTTGTTTGAGTTTAATTCACATAAAAAAGTTTCCACACATTCGCTTCCATAAAAAAATGATTTATCAATAATTATTTAATTTGAAAATTGTTTGTTCAATCAGAATAGAAAGAAAAATTAACCAATTTATCTACGTTCAAATGGGCATCATACCAAATGAATTCAGAGAAGGTTCGGTGTATAGGAATAATAAAATTGTGAGATGAAGGGATGTTAAGTGGGAGAGCCACTGCCTTATTTGAATATAAAGAATTGTAGCTCATTCTGTTTAAAAACCTTGAATCTCTGACAACAAAAAAGATCAGAACTCAGAATTGAAAAGGATTTAATGTGAAAACTTAAAATTTATGGCTACAGAACAATGATACCAGTTTTTATGGATTTAAATTATTGGTTAACTTTAGTCATTTGAAACATCCTTTTGCTAACTAGTTATACATTCCAGATAGTGCGCAGTGCAACAGTAACATTTATTATTGTGAAATCGCCCACAATAATTTAAAATTGCAACCCACGATCTTTTTCGTTAATAAACATATATAAACGTTTCACTGTTTGTGAGAATTCTTGTATGTCAAAATTTCGTTAAGTAGGTACTTTTGAAACCGATGCTTTCATGAGTATATTGAATACCTGTGAAAACAGGAGGATTTTTATTATAAGTCATAATTCCATGCACTGATAATATCAATAGATCTGTTTTTTGTTGAAAATCTGTTTTTTCGTTAAAAAACTATCGTTTCCTTACGAATGACAACCCTCTGAAGTGGAAAAGGAAAAATCTTTCGCGCATAATTCCAACCTCATCACTTCTACACCTTCAACGTGTCAAGATCCAACCTTCGAATATTATTGGGAGTTAGGTAATTATAAATATCTCGTTTGAAGAATCATCGATTTCTTTCAAGAAGAAATGTTGATGCGTTTGACAGATTTAACTTAATTACTTGTAATGTCATTGCTGTGAGAGAGAAAATAGATTTGACGTTATAAACTGTGGGTTGGTAGTAATAGGTATTAGAAGTTTTGTTCATAGAAGTTTTCTTCATTATGGAATAATAAGTTGATAGATATTGATTGGATTTGATTAATTACAATCTTTGAGTGATTTTGCAAAAAATCGAAACGGAGTTGAGTTGGGTGACTTTGCGAATATCACTACTAGTATTTCTCGACTAAAATATCTATTTGGGAAAATTCCATTCAAATACTGAGTAATAGTGAAAGTATGATAAAGGGGCCTTCCTTGTTGAAGTATTAAATAATTCTCATTATTCGGGATACTCGATTATTTCTCGCAAACATAATGATCTTCATTTATTAATCAATGTATATCCAAATGAAGTCTTTGGTATCACTGGTGTCCATTCATATAGCTATATATAAGTTTAAGTATTTCACGGGTTGTAGGAATCGGAAATATTTAAATTGTGGAGGTGAAAGTTGATCGGCGAACGGCAATGCATCGAGGGGACAAAGACAACTTTTCATATTTTATGCAAATGTGAGGCTTTGCATCACAAGAAACAAACATTTTAAAAACAACCCAAATTCTGTCCAAAAAGCAATGTATGTCTGGCAAGAGTCATGTACAGACTAGTACAGGAAACAATATTGTTGGAATTGGTGTCATGAAAAGATGGGACGTAATAAGCCTGTGAGGCTGCGGTTGATTTTCTGTAAAGTCTATATAAGGTCATAACTTATTTCAGAAACACGAAAAAATAGATGCGTATTTCATTTCATGAACCCTCGGGTCACATATTCACGTATTCACAGAATTTTCAACCAAAAGTTCAAAGGAATTTTAGACCTAATTCTTACAAACACTTTTTTGTCCCATTATATAGAAAAAAAATCATGATGGAACCAATCTGAGTTATGAAACTGTATATCAATACCCTTTCAATTATAATATAGATCAAAAGTTGAAAATTAAGCACCTTTATAGGTACGTAATTCAAAATGTGAAAACGAATGGTCACTTGCCAATTTTACATTCATAGATATCTATCAAACAACTGAAATCAACTATGGTTTTGCATCTGTAATCAAAATCAGATAGACTTTTTTAATATGAAACTTTTTCTTTTTTGAGATGATGTGATAAATCATCTATAGTAACGCCACTGTCTGTTAGTGTTCTTCAATCATCTATCGGAGGTTAATATTGTGGGTGGCTGAGAGAAAATCACGTACCATCGCGTACAGGGTATTTTATATTTAAATGTTGCATGATTAACTCGTATTAAATAAACGTAACGGACTCTTAAAGGTTTGGTTATAATTTATTTTTTATAGTCTATTGTCTACGGAACATCTCACGCCATTACAAACTCAATTTCTTAGATTGTCATAAATCTTTCTATATATAGTCAGAGTTTTTATTTCACAGATAACTCCATAACAACATTTTCATATTATTGTATGATCAGAATCCATTTATCGTATATATAAAAACAGTATTCTATTTTTTGAATATTTGGAGTCAGGTAGATTGATTATATACAATGTATGCGATTTCAAACTGCAACAACCTGTTATTTTGGAACCCATGAACCGATTTTGAAAAATGACAATTTCAAATTATGGTACTCGACTATCCAAATATATTGACGGATATGAATTATTTTCAAGGCTTACTCTGACCTGCAAAATGAGAAATTTCGAGAATGACCATTAGGCACTTTTTTATCGGAAAAGTGGATACCCCATTCGATTTGGGCATATTTCGAACATCTAGAATTCAAGTTTCTGCCCAATATCTCATACAGAGTCTCAGTTATATGACAAATTTCCAAATCCATGATTTTTTGACTGACTCTGTATGAAAGTCTATGAACTTTACAGAAAAGATGAAGTTACCATCCAATTGAATAATATTTCGCATACTCAGCTACGAAGTTACATAGGTTGTATTCGTTTCATGGAGTTGTCTCTAGTTTAATTAGAATCAACAAATAAGTTGAAAACGTGTTCATTCAGATATTGGAATTTACAATATATCCTTCATCAAAGCTCTATACATTTGTCATAACGTCGTCTGAACTTCTTGCAGGTCTTCCTTAATTGGCCTGGTGTTATTTCACCACAATTTTGCCTTAACCTCTTCTTCATTTCGTTAAATTTCGTAGTCTATTTCTATAAACACATTCTTTCAAATATCCATACAGAAAAAATGTAACGAAGTGAGGTGTGGTGATCGAGGGGGCCAACAAATACAAAGGCTGTTCCTTTCAATATATCTACCTTGAAAGTTTTCATCAAGATATTGCCGCACAGCAATCACAACATGAATGGAGGCACCATCTAGCAAAAATATAACATTTTTGCGTTCTTCAATGCTTAGTTCTTCAGTGGTCAGTTCTTCCATGGAGTCCAAGAATTTCGTTGTCAGAAAATTATAAAAACCTCTACCATTTAGTGTGTTTTCGAAATTGAATAGAACTACCAAAACATTGATTTTTTGTAAATATTCTCTTTTTGCATTTATCATCCAGTGCGTATTCTCCCTTGCTCAGTACCTATAATTCTGAGTGGACACTGTACTGTTAGTGGTAAATGTCGCCTCATCAGTGTAGAAAAAATTTCCCAGAAAGTTATTATTATTCAAATATTCACCTTGGTCGAACAGAATTCCAACCTTCGTTACTCATTGCCTCTTTCTAACGTGAGTATGATTTTCGGTTTGAAGCAAATATTTTTTTTTCAAACATATACGTATTTTAGATATCTTTCATTCATATAGTACGTGGCTATACTTGAAGACTGGCTTCAAATCAAATTATCTAAATGAACAATTCAATCAGGCCAGTCTCAACTCACCTATGCGGTAGGTTTATGGACTGACACCTATCAGAAAACAACTACTTCCCTGACAACTACTTCCCTGGCTAATATCACGAAGGGCGTTGGATTATATCTGACAGGTGTCAGTGCAGAATTCTTCACATAAGTAATGCCTGCATATGCTGTTGGCGAAACAACTTCCGGAATCGATTTTTAATTATGGGAAAACACTTGCAGACCAGTTTCGGGCTGGTTGGCCACTCGTCAGTGCAAGGTAGTGTCTATCATCAACCTAGAGTCGATAATTTCCGAAAATGAAAAATCGAACGTCCAACAACATCGCCCCATCTGCCTGTTAGTACATCGACAGGCAGATCAACAAGGCGTCTGGCCCTAATGAAGTGCCCACCATTGTACTCAAAAAGTGCGCCATTGAACTCACACCAGAATTTTGCAGACTTCTCAACCAGTCTTACAAATAAGGAGTTTTTTCTTCTTGCTGAAAGACTGCTAGCGTTCAGCCTATTCCTAGAAAGGCAAGAAAAATCTTTCAAATAACTATAAACCAGTCGCTTTGCTATCAGTGATATCAAAAATCATGGAGAAAACCATAAACTACCATATCCTGGAATATTTAGAAGGCTTCAACATCTTGAGCGATCATCAATATGGCTTTCGGAAACAAAGATCAACAGGCAATCGAGAGAAATGGAGAGCCAAGAGCTGTTGCGCTTGATATTTCTAAGGCCTTCGACCGTGTGTGGCATCAGGGTTTGCTTGCTAAACTTCGATGCTATGGCTCTTCGAATCATTTTTGTGAATGTCTCTCCAGCTTCCTGAAAGAACGTTCCCTGTAAGTTGCCATTGAATACTTACTCGAATACTTTCACTATCAACGCTGATGTTCCCCAGGGATCCATATTGTCTCCAACCCTCTTTTTATTGTGTATCAACGACTAAACTGAACGGAAGAATCTACCAAAATTAATAAAAACTTTAATAATAAATAAAAATAATTAATAATAAATGAAAACTTCACTAAAAGTTCACGACATATAGAAGTTTTTTTATTAACAAAAATAATGAAAATTTGACTTCGCAGTTAGTTTCCGATTGAGAAATGAGTAAAAAAGAGCTACTTTCCTTCCGTCATGTGCTACTCTTAACCTGTCAAATATGACCTGATTTTCGATAATTCTCAAAAAAATCAGTTTTTTGGGAAATTTCGAATAATCATGAAAAAAAAGGTTGCTCGGTTTCCAATTTAATACCCTTGCTCGAAATTTGAACTTTCTACTGTCACTTCGACATTTTTCCAACAGCATGATTCAACTTTCATAATTTTGATGAATACGAGACTTCAATGTCATATCTCGCCCAGAAAATTGGCCACATTGGCCTGCTACCAGAAAAAGAAATGAATACACCTCCAGAAATTCATCTTTGTTGTTGTGAAGTTCATCTACTTGTCTCATTTCTTAGTTAAACTGATTCGGATTTTCAATGTATGGATGTTAATATGTCCGTAATCAAATGAACGTATTTCTCTTCATTCTTATTTCACTCGTAATTCTTTTTTCAATAGATTTTTATACAGTTTGATTATTTTTGTGATCAATAATTCAGTTACAAACTAACCCGAAATATCATACTTTCTTGTTAACTAAACATTGACCTACAGTTTCATAACTATTCAAAAGACTTTCGTTCTAGCAATTTGTACTAAAATCATATAAAGGAACGATTTGTTCAGGCCAGTCTCAAACTCCCTACACTGTAGGTAAATGGACTGACACCTATCAGAAAACAATTGCTTCCCTGGCTAATACCACAAAGGGCGTTGGATTATATATGAGAGGTGTCAGTGCAGGAATCTTCACAAAAGTATTTCCTGCATATGCTGGAATCGATTTTCAATTGTTGAACGGGCACACTTGCAGACCGGTTTCGGGCTATTTTGCCTCTCGTCAGTGCAAGGTAGTGGCCATCATCAACATAGAGTCGATGATATTCCATAATTAAAATTAGAATTCCTTGCAGTATATCATTCCTAGAGTTAAGCTGAAGCGAACAGCAAACAACATGTTTGTCACTGCCCCACCTGGTGAACGAGGTACTAACCAAAATAATTATTCGACCCCCATAACGTATCATGAAAGATACCCGCAATAGGTACGTGAAATAACAAAAATGTTACCTGAATCTCCAATATCTGAGATACCAAAACAATAATTAATTTTTCTATCCTATATGAAAGCATCTTAGAGAATAAATTGGAGGATAGTGTAACAATATGTCGAAATTTAATAAAAATTATGGACAACTCAAGAGCAAGATTTTCTCTCAATATTTGCAGTGAGAATAGTATGCAGAGTTTTGGAGGATATTCCTCTTCTTAAAATTTCCATGTTGTAGATTATTGGTGCGGAAGTGTTTGAACACTTCCACCCAACGAGTTTCTGTGTGAACTTTTAAATTATTAGAGTCTGTAATTTTTTGTGGAGTGACGTAGTTTGAAATTAATGAAAATTCGTCAATCACTTCTGTATTTTTAGTACTGTCAATATATCCCTTTTCAACCAATACATCCAATGCTTTTTGTACATCTCCCCACGCAGGTACTTTTCTTAAATCTGCCCAATAAAATATCTCCATTTCTCTAGTAAGAAAGTTAGTCCATTCTTCCAAATATTCACGACTTGTTTTATAAAATTCTGTAGCTGTTCTTTTCACAGAATCTTCATAAATATCATCTTTCAGTTTTATGATTAGATTACGAACAGTAAATGGAAGAAACTGATTGGTTTCTTTTTGAATGAGTTGATTGATTTCTTTTGCAGCGTCAATTGCCGATACAGTTTGACCTTCAACCTTCAAAACAGCTTGGTGAAAACTTGCTGACTGAGCGTGTAAAAAACAACGCAATAATTTTTCACGCGGTTTTAGAAAACGGGACAATTTTGCGTCCCAGGGACAACGGGACAGATGGTCGAATAAAGGGACAAGTCCCGTTCAAAACGGAACGTCTGGTCACTTTATTTATAGAGCTCAGATCAGACCTTCTATGAAGTATTGTTTACACGCATGGAACTTCATCCTCAAGCATACCCTGAAGCTGCAGGTTGCCATCCAGAAAAAAGCCATTCACCTGATTGGAGACACGCACATTACTTGCAACTTTAATAATCTGGAACATCGAAGAAAGGTGGAAGATTTGTCTCTCTTTTATAGATACTTTCACAGGAGTTGTTCAAGTGACTTGGCACATTTGATTCTACCAAGAGCGGTTCATATCAGAAATACGCGACGGACTGTGGCTGCTCATCGTTTTTAGGTTCAACTCAGTACACCTCAAACTTCACTCTCTCATTTGGAGAACTGAGTTTATGTGGAATAAACTTCCTGAGAACGTTTTTCCGAATGAATTTGATCTCCAGCGATTCAAATCCAACGTGAATCGCTACTTTTGCATAGGCATCGCTCTTAGAGCACATCAAGGATTTTCCTGTTGTGGTTGTGATTTGTGAAAATGAAAATAAAAAAGGAATACCAAAATTTGACATGGGTTTATATTTTGTACTGATAAATTTTGTTTCTATAGTAGATATATACTGCTAATCGATTGAAAATACTTACATCACAACAGAACAAAAAAAATATTGAGGCATTGAAAAATGTATAGTAATCAACATTAGGAACAATAACAAAATAACACAATGAGTAATACCGGGAATTATTTTATTGAGTTCCATTATATTATATGGTTCAGATGCAGATATAAATATTTGATGATGATCGTAAATTGTTCAGCAGAAAATCAGCATTTTTGATCTAGTTTGAGAAAAGTGTTTTCGATTCATTCATTTTACGCCAGAGGTTCCATTTGTATTTATCACTATTGTTAAACCTATCAATGAAACGTATCCAATTAACCCTTTATTGTGTGGTTTTTATGGAATACTTTACCGAACCTCGACACGTGTTTCACTATTCTAGAAAGGCGTGTTCAGTTATAAAGAAGCAACTGTAAGTGGTTTTGTAAACTCTTGACTGAAAATCTCACGATGAAGTGTTATTTGAATACGTTATAATGGATTTCAATCAAATATCAGCCAGTTCCACCACATTTCAATCATTAGAATCATCTCATGTAGAGCTGCGATATGAAGCTCTTCCAAAGGAAGTTGTCTTTTTAGTAATGCAACATAATGGTATTCTCAGATCGATGAAATGACTAACCGTTTCTGAGATATTTGTAAAACACTGAAAATGACAGATTTCATTTTTTGCTCTACCGCCTCCAGAGGAACTTTTTGCTTCTTTTCATTTTTTCATAACCTGGTTCAACCCATTTTCTAATGCGACGTTTCGTTCATTGAAACATGTAATCAATATATTTCTATCAAATACGGTCTTGTATATTTGTAATTTGTAATTACAAATTCATTGATATATTACAAAATATGTATTTCTCGACGTTTTTCCTGAAAACACATCATCAATATACTATATAT
>WOGR01004410.1:0-14765 GCA_015342045.1 Leptinotarsa lineolata | reverse complement strand
GAACGCAGAAGGGAGGAAGATGAACGAAGGAGAGAGGAGGAACAATTACGCTGAAATGAAGAAGATGAACGCAGAAGAGAGGAAGAACGATTACGCCGAAATGAAGTCCGTGAATTACTACTGAATATTTTGGAAAATCAAGAAAGAAACAGAGGGGAATATCGTAAATTATTGGTAAATATTCAGGAGAAACAAGAAAAAGACAATAAGATATACCTTCATTCATTTGAAGATTTGAAATCTTTCCAAGTGAGTAAAGGGGAGGTACAGGAATTTATTCAGGAAGAATTCGAAAAAGTATTTCAGGAAACAATGGATGGATTGGAGAAAGTAGTCGATGAGAAGCTCGACGGGGTTGAAAGGAAATTTGAAGAGGAGTTTGAAGGAGTTGGAAAGAAACTTGAAGGAGTCGACAAAAAGTTTGAAGAAGTCGACAAAAAGTTTGAAGGAGTCGACAAAAAGTTTGAAGGAGTCGACGAAAAGTTTGAAGAAATTTTTCGGGAACTTCGGAAGGAATCACCGGACGCGAAGAGGATTACTGTAGGAAACTGCAAATTTTGTCAACGCCAGGAGGACAAGGATATCCAGCAACCAGGAGAAGAACTTTTCCGCAGACGTCGCTAGGAGCGCGCTCGGCCCGAGTGAAGTTTCGCGAATTTTCGATGATGTTCGCCAGCATTCTACATGTGGCGAGAACACCGTTACCGTCATTCGATGGAATTTCAAGGAAAAATGTAGTACCTTCGATTGCCAAATCCACCCGTCTATCAAGACAGTCTAGTGCGAGTACAGTGCGGTACGCGGAGCGATCTAAAAAGGCGAGACATTAAAAAAATTTTAGTTGAAGTGTTTTGTTATATCGAAAGTGAAATAAAGTTGAGTGTTTGATTATGGTTCAGTGTAGTCAATTATTATTGAACCCACAGGTAAAAACGTAACAACATATCCAGAAACTGATTGGGATCAAGTTGTTGAATAAGCTTCGTTCAAAAAACCTTCAACACTTGTTAAGGCTATGAGGGTTTTGTTTGTTTTGTTTAATGTTCTTTCAAAAAAACAGATTACGAATGATATGAGTTGGAGGCTCCTTTTCATTCATCCCCATGACCTCCACTGCCGGATATTTTTTCAACTTCTAGCATTCGTCGTCAATCAATTCAGTACTTTTCGGTGGTCAGTATTGTACCCATTGACTCAGAGTCTGCATTTTGGATACAACCTTATTTCACGGTTCTGCGTCCCACAGCAAAAGAGCTTATGGTGTGCACTGTAGCTACATGAATATCAAATACAAATATGAGAAGTGGTATATGTCTCCTCTCTAATTTCAAAGTATATCCTCATATTTCTATGAACTAAGGTCAATATTGAAGGACAGCACATACCCAAAATAATGTAATAATAGAATATCATTAAGGTACACGCCGTATCAAATTTCACAGACAGAATGATTTTGAGGCTTAAAAAAATTTGCCTTATATATGAGGTGGTCGTTTATACTGTACTTTGTAGACAGCAAATTTTTGGCCCAGAATTGGACCGTATTTATTTTTTTGTAAAAGGAAAAATTCTGACAAACTTTATTAGGATAAAAACTAATAGTGGCTAATCTATTTTTTCTCATTGGTTCCCCTTGTTTCATACCAGAAACGAATAGAAAATTAGCGGCCACACAGTATGATAGCCCCCAAAACTGACGGTTTCTACTAACATAAGAGACGAGAGCAGTGTTGATTTGGTAAGTAATAATTCCCGTAATTCAGAACCGCGGTTACTTTTATTTTGACCTAGATTATTTTCGTTGTAGATATTTGTATCAGTTTTCAACAGGATAAATGGTGCATTCAAAAACTTTAAAAAATAATGAGATCTTTTAGACTGTTCACCTAATACTAATACTGCAATACTAACGCAAGAGTCTGATACTGAAAAAAAGTATAAGTTACCAGAAGTAATAATCGAAAAATATTCTTCCTGTTATGAATCGAAGCAGCGATGTAGCTCGTCGGTATACCCAGAATTCCTGCCGGCAGAGTGAAATATGGGACGTCCGTCTTGATATCCACCAAATAGAAATATGGGAATTTCCTCACTAAGGACCAGATCGATAGGCATATTAAAATCAGACTGGAGCTCTATAAAATAGGTACTTATAATTGTTACGAAACAGATGTCTTTTATACACTTGAGCGTCGGGAAAATTGACAATTACAATTTTCACGTCACAACACGTCAAAGAAATAGAAATAAAAAAACATCGTTTCAAAAGGTGTAAAATTGAATATTTGAAGTTCTACGTTTTGAAATATTTATCACTGTGTATTGTGTAACCCAGAACAATCAGTGAATTGAAACATGGCGCAGTCAGTAGGAGCTTAAATGTCACTGATGAAAACAAAAGAATTTAAACTTGTTACTAGTAATGGTCCTGTTTAAGAGAGAACTTGATGAGCTAAAGATGTGATGCTGTGAAAGATATTGCCAAGTTCTGTCTCGAATGTCAAAATGGGAATATTGTAGAAATGTAGGAACTGACTTGGTAATTTTCAACCAACATGTGTTTGTGCCAACAGCACTGCGTTATATTCTAGTTATATTTATAACTCGCTCAGAAGACACACAGTGTATCAAAACAACTGTTAAATCTTAGTGTTGTGTAAATTGTGAAGTATTATTTTCACCCTATTCATTCAATCAAAAACATTATTGCTTAAAGTCATATGGAATCATTATATAATCTCACCAATATCAAGGGAGTTATACACAAATAAGAAAATTTCTTGAAGAAAGGTATGTACATGCTTTTTGACCTTATGGAACTAAACAAGACTGTTTCGACAGCTTTTGGTTCAGTTTCAATTTGTAGAGAAAAATTGGCCGAAAATCGCTTAACGACATCATATAAGTTGAAAAGAGGCAAAAAATTAGAATTTGGAAGTGCAAAATTCTCTATAGGGGTTTTCTGGCCAAACTTCGATGTTATGGCTTGTCGGATCATTCATGTGTATGGCTTTCTAGCTTCCTGAAAGAACGTTCCCTGCAACTATAGCCGTCGATGAATATCTCTCGAATACTTTTACCATCAATGTTCCACAGGGATCCATATTGTCTCCAACCCTCTTTCAATTATATATCAACGACTTATTGGAAAAAACGAAGAATCCAATATGCTTTGCTGACTACAGCACACTTGTCTCGTCATTCCATTTGGATTCCAGGACATCGGCTGCGGATGCACCTCTTCACCGGCAGCAGGAGGTTGCATATCTTAATGAGGATCTAGAAATGATTTCGAATTGGGATGAAAGTAACGAGGTTCAATTCAATACCACAAGAACCCAGGCATCTGTTTTCTCCAAAAAGATGAATGTCTCCGAATCGGATATAATAATTTCAGTACAGACAATTCCGATTTCTGCTTCGATAAAATTGTTGGGGGGTTAAAATGAACACCAATATGTCTTGACACAATCATGTCGCTGGAATTGCAAAGGCTGCTTCTCAAAAGCTTGGAACACACTACACACCTCAGCAACTTTAGATGCTTTATGAAGCTCAGATGAGATCTTTTTTGGAGTATTGGTCTCATGCATAGAGCTCTGCCACTAAACACACCCTGAAGCTGCTGGATTCCATTCATAACAGAGCCATCCGACTGATGGTAGACGCGAACATCACTTGCAACCTTGATAGTCTGGAACATCGAAGAAAGATTGTAGATTTGTCTCTGTTCTATAGATACTTTCACGGGAAGTGTTCAAGTGACTTGGCACATTTGATTTCACCAAGAGCGGTACATAATCTCCAGCGATTCAAATCAAATGTGAATCGCTACTTTCGCACAGGCACCGCTCTTAGAGCACCTTAAAGATTTTCCTGTTGTTCTTGTGTTTTGTCCTTAAAAAAATAACTATATACCTCGACACAGTAGAATGAAAAATATTTATCGATATATTTCGGAAGATTTTGAATTTGACACTAATACGATTGTGTACATACCATTAAGTGTTTTGTGAAAGGATTCAAAAATGGTAACAAAGTTGATTCGCCTGAGACGCCATCCAAAAAAAGTGAAAACCTATAAATGCCGGATATATATTTCATTGGTGAGGTATTTGATTGTTACTTCAGTCCTGGTGCGAGGACTACAACTGTATTCATTATATAAACTTGAATGAACTTTAAAAATCTTACCAAACTGAGAACTGATATGAAACAAAGCAAAAAACAAGTCTCATTAACGTTTCTACCGCTCTCGCTTTGG
The DNA here is from genome assembly GCA_015342045.1 of Leptinotarsa lineolata. Taxonomy (NCBI): domain Eukaryota; kingdom Metazoa; phylum Arthropoda; class Insecta; order Coleoptera; family Chrysomelidae; genus Leptinotarsa; species Leptinotarsa lineolata. The sequence continues at coordinate 10,501 of WOGR01004410.1, read as the reverse complement.
GGAACCACTAAGGTATTATTTTTCTTCCATTTGACATTCCAAGGCATTTCCCAGGATTCGGCTGAATGTGTTTTCTTCAACATTTTTATGATATTCGTTGCAGAACTCAGATTTCAAAATTTCAGATCAAAAATGAGGTGACGTTATCGTCAAAATGACTGACAAGCTGAAATTGACAGGTGTACTTCGACACTGAGTGCAGTAAAAAAATGAGCCGCAGGCAATGAATAAAGCATAATATAAAATGCACTATTACGAATCCCATCAGGCTGCAAGCTTTGAATAGAGTTGATATACAAAAACGGATAGAATTTTACGAAATGGTAGTGACAAGAACATACGGAGATCCAAACTTTTCGGAAAAAAAACGTGTGCGTCTCGGGACGCCCAACAGAAGTGATAACTTAAACTGCCAGGGGTTACTTTCGTAGAATTAGATAATGATACTAATAATGTACGTACACAAAATTAGTATTATCATTTTTAGGCCACGTTTCACATAATAAAAGAATATTACCTCCTTGCTGGTTAGATTTTTATCAATAATATATGTCTAACGCACAATAAAACGTTTGTCCGACGAGAGAGAAGGAGCCTGTCTTCCGCTGACTTATGCGCGCGAGAACGGAGAACCAGACAAACTGGCGCCATTACGCGTTAGGTAACGAAGCGGTTTACCCTCCCATATGAAGTTATCACTTCAGAATTTAATTGGGCTGATGATAATTCTTACGTGATGGGATATTCAGTCGTTGGACTGATCATTTCTTTATCAGGGGGTATCAACAAACGTCCTTTTCCATTCACCATGGTGATGGAAAAGGACGACTCTATAAATTTTTTGGACTTGACGATAACGAAAGTTAACAATAAACATGATTTTTCAATTTATAGTAAGCCATCACATACAGATAATTTCATTCAACATTCCTCCACCCACCGATGTCAACATAAAGTAGCAACATTCAACAGTATGATCCACAGACTGATAAATGTTTCCTTATCAGATGCGAATTTCAATAAAGAACTGAACATAATTAAACAAATTGCCGACAACAATGATTACTATAGCAGTCTAATACATTCTCTATTATCAAAAATGTTATAGAGCCAAGCTTTGAAGAAAGTTTATCCAATTCGAAGAGATGAGGATAGAAGTTATAAAACCTTGACCTACTTAGGCCAACCCACTATGAATATTTCAAAATTTCTTCACAACAAAGGTGTAAATATTGCTTTTAAAACCGTCAACAACTTAGGCATTGCACATTGAGAATAACAAAGATTGAAGTTTAGTTTCAGAAAAATTGAGAGTGTATGAAAATTATCATGTGGGTCATGTACGATGTTTTATATAGGTCAAACTGAAAAAAACGTTCAAAACCCGCATAAAGGAACACAGAAATAGTTTTCAGAATGGAAAAATAAACTCCACATATGTCACTCATTTGATTACAGAGGGACAGGAGTTGAATCATGAGTTCAAGCCCCTCCATTTCCAGAATAAGAAATGTTTAAAACTTAACCTGCTGGAGAGTATGGAGATAAACATATTTGAAAACTCTCAATATCTTATGAACGATCAAACCGAACTGAATAATTCGCAATTTATAAAATCTGTTTATTTCCAAGTAAGAAAAGTTAATTATCTCTAATATAATTACGGTGTTTTTGGAAATTCAATTTATTCATATTGTTAATGAATTTATACCTGACCGTTTTCTAGTGAATATCTATTTCTGCAGCCCCTACGACTAATGAAGATGAGATTTGGACTGCTGAACCAGAACCTTTGTTAAAAGGACACGGTGCTATAACCAGAAGGTCCAATAACTAATGGAATAAACTGTATTCATGAGTTTTTATTAGGACACTGTGCATAGTCACTAGAAATGATTATGAAACATAGCAGATAGATAATCTATAAAACATTACTTGCAATATTGTTGATAACATACCACTATATACATAGATACAATTCATATAATATTTTCGAAGACTGGTTGCCTAAAGGCTCAATATGATTTTTCGCCTACTGTTGATACATGTTTTTCGTGATTCGATGCAGTGTTGCTATCCCCCTCATTTGAATCAAGAATCAGATCATCTACGATGATGTCCATTATGGGTTCGTCCCCAAATTTCTTTGCTCGTTCACAACGAGATTACCGTTGCTCGGAAGAAAACTGTTCCACAAAAATATCGTTGCAATATTGCATGACACCTTTCCCCATCGAAATCCAAGTTTCTGAATTTTTTTTCCTGCCACCCTGATAGTCAATATCTCGGATGATAGTTTTATGAATTGAACTAAGCGTAGGAAATTGATTATGCATCATTCATTACACTGTTGGAATTTTTGATACATCTTTTTTTAATTCGAGTTTAAAATGTTTTCTATTACTATTCTCTATTTTTTTTATCTCTGATTAGATTTTTTGTACCCCTGCTGCCTCATTTACTCGTTCTTGAACCTTCAAAGTTAAAATGCGATATCGGTCACAATTTTATTCATTATAACAATTACTTCTCACCTTCGCAAGAGGAATTCTCATTCCATCTGCCATTACTGACGTTGTTCACAATTTCTCTGGTTTTTCCACTGTCACAGTTCACGACACAGAATAATTTCTCCAGTAAATGTACTAATACGATGAAACTACCCGAGTTTCTCAATGATAATGAGCTCTCGCCAATATTCAGAAGCACAGCTCTATTTGCCAAACTATAACAGGATAAAAAATGGCAGAACAACACAATTTGATATCAAATGGCGAACATCGAGTTGAATGGAACAAAATGAGAATGATTGCCAATCGACCCCACTCTAACTTGAAGAATCAGCGTATATTCCCATATCTGGAGAGAACTGTATTACAGCTCCTTAGAAATGTATGGGTACGTGGCTACTCATCTTGAAAAAAGATAATGGCGAAATTGCAACAGAATAATATCATACGACACCTTGTACTACAACGAATGTTTCGAAAGTCAATCAACAACATTGACATATTCCATATTCCAAAATTCCTTTTATCATCTGTCATTTCTCATCCATTCCAAATTTTTTGTTTCAGCGAGATGGTGACTAGCAAAATCGGTGTTAATCGTTACGCAATAGATAAATATTGACCTGTGACCAATGCCCATAAATTGATTCTGTTTCCAGCATATTTTTACTTCGGTAAAAACATGGCTAAGACACAGTAAAATCTGACTTCTACTGTGACAAAACCATAAAATTCATGTTAGAAAATGTAATAAAATTTGCCGGGGTAATAGTTTTCAACCACCTTCCAGGAAAAATTAAAGATATTCCCGATCACAAAAAGTTTAAAAAACAATTATGATAATACATATTTTTATTGCACAAAGGAAAAACGTAACAACATAGAAATATCATAAGCTAACCTAAATAATGTACAATAAAGTGGGGAGACCTGTAATAAATCAAAATCTTGTATAGGTTGAATAGATGCAGGGTAATAAGTATAAATAGTAAAAAATATGATATATAAGAATTACTCCAAATCTCTAGTAATGATGCATAAAAATAAATTTGAAAAATACATTAAAAAATTCAAGAGAAACAAACAGTTGAGGTTAAAATGGAAAATATAAATAGTGTTTGAGAAAGTAATTTTCACAAATTATTACACGCATGGAAAATGCAATATATCTCAGAAAGTATATGTCATGGAATGGGTTTATAATTAATCAAAAGGGACTTGACCAAAGTACTATATCATGAAGAGGTTTTCGATTTGTAGATGTATATCATCCCCCGAGGTCGATTTGATATAACCTTTCAACTTATTTTTGATTTGTTTGATAGTAATAATTTCTGAGATATATTGCGGAAGGCGCCCGTAGAGTTTCGAGCCCAAAAATTTAAAAGTCCTCTGCCTAATAGACTTCGAAGCTGATGGAGGTGAGTAAGTAGTGTGTTTCTGTCTTGTGTTATAGTGGTGTACATAAGTTATCAGAGTGGATTAAGTTTTATGCTGTTCAACATTCAAATTAAAAAAAATAGCTGTCTCGGGTCTAAGATTTCAGTTTCAGAGTATAGGAGGTCTAAAGGGTATCAGATTGTTTTACAGAATAAAATTTTGATAATTTTTTTCTGTACTATTACTAGATTATTAATAATAGTTTTTCCTACTGCTCTCCAAACTACTATTCCATAAGCTATATGCGATTCCACTAACGCGTGATATATGGTTTTCAGTTGGGTTTTGTAATTTAAAAAAATGTAGATTTTTGATTACATACGCGACATGCTTATTCCACTTGAGGTGACTGTCGATAATCACACCTAGATACTTGAATTAAAATGTAGATTCTATCGAAAAATCATCAGAAATTTTTGAAGTTGTGAAAGATGGCAAAGTAGTTTTACTATTAGATAGTAGAAGAAACACAGTTTTGCTAAGGTTTATGGTCAGCAGTCGACTCTGAAACCATGATTCAATTTTATACAGTTCTACAAGTTCTTTCAAAGTGTTTCATTTTTGGGCTGAGTAAAATACTGTTGTATCATCTGCATACGTGATTATTTCTCCTTTGGTATTGACCTCAAATAAATCATTTGGATAAATGTTGAACAGGATTGGTCCTAGTACGGTTCCTTGAGGTACTCCATACGTTACTGTTTCGAGTTTGCTATAGATATTCTTCAATTTGACTTTTTGCGTTCTATTTGAGAGATAACTTCTTAACAAGTCTGGAGCTTCACCTCTGATACCTGAGTCTGTGGCTAAAAGTTGTAAACCTTGATTTTTCCAAACAACTCTTAGATATTACGTAATTTTGTCACTTTCCGTAAAAATACAATCCCGAATCAAATTCGAAGTGTTTAGTTTTTTGTTCAACTATCTGTCACAAGTTTATCGCAATCGATAAATAATATTGGCTTCGATCTCGAAATAGTACACGGTCATCTTTCGCTCTCAACGGAATTGAAGATAACGAGTTTATTTATTTCATATTCATTTCAAAAACAAAAATTAACATGTATAGTCAGTGAGGTTCTCGAATGAGTGTGAATGGGTTATTTGTGTCCATTATCGAAGATGACATATTTGTAAATTTGTGATATATCATATATTTCTACTTCCCTGAAAATGGATTCTAGTAAGAAGTTTGTCAATCCTTCCCCAGAAATTAAAGCAAATGTTTTATCGAAAATATTTTTTTGGTGAGTAAGATTTACGGTCTACATTAATTTTCGATGGTTGCTATATGGCATTTCTTTTCATTTTCAATTCATGGAACTCGTCCGAGAAACTCAAAGCCTATTCATTTGAAAACTAATGTCTATTATATTACCAAAGGAATTCCATTCTTGATTCAAATTCATCTACGAGTCTGGTTTTTCTATGAAAATTTGTTTTTCGATTTGATTTCGATTTGATTCTAGATTAATTAGATGTGAAGTAGTTTATAGTAGTTTATCGACCTTAATAAATATAATTCACTATCCCATCAAGTACATTTGATATCAATCTCACCACTCAAAATGAAAGTTATTTTCTTCTCAGCTGGATCTTGCCTTTCTTCAAATATGGTTACAACAGAGATCTAGAGGTGAAGGATATTTACAATGTCGTGAACGATGATAAGGCTGGGCCACTGGGTGATCTTTTGGAAAAGTAAGTATTATTCAAAATCTGCTGAGTGTGTGCATTCTTTTATTTACAGAGCTTGGGAAAATGAACAGAAAAGAGCTAAGAAAGCTCACAGACCGCCTAGCCTAAAAAGAGCTATATACTATGCTTTCTGGAAATCATATGCAATATATGGAGCGTTCATGTTCACAGAAGCAATTGTTTTGAAGTAAGATGTGCAAAATCTATTCAATAGCCTAAGATACCCATTGAAAGTGATAACACGAAGCTCTTTTATATCACAGGTCTCTTCTGCCTTTAGTACTTGCCCAGTATATAGCATATTTTGAAGAAAAAAACAAAACATATGGCCTGGGGCCATGGCAACTGAATCATCAAGAAGCTGGGTGGATTCTTGGTACACTTGTGATATTCTTATCTTTTCTGTATGTGGTTATTATCCATTACGCTTACCTTTCCTGCAGAAGGATAGGTATAAGAATTCGGGTTGCTTGCTGTTCAGTTATCTACAGGAAAGTGAGTACTGGTTTTGATCAGTTAAAATATGATTTTTGTAGAAGATACAGTACCTTCAAACTATTTCACAGGAACATCCAATGGTATAAATTAATATGAATACCTAACTTGTGGACAGAAATAATGCACTTTTTTATAGGAGTATCGTTAGACTCAGGCTAAACTCAACTTTGTTGCAATTTTTTTATTAGAAATGTTTGGATAATATCGTAAATTTCATATTTGCCTGATATAAGTTATCGAGGTGCTTGGAAAGATGGTAGTCGGTTGGCGAAAGGTCTGGGGAGTATGGTGGGTGAAGCAGAACCTCGACACTTAATTCGTTTAATATTAGGACGGTGAAACGTGCGTTGTCGTGAAGCAGGATCGGACCTCTTCAGTTGACCAGTGCCGGCCATGCTGGCGCTATTTTCAGAATGTTTCATAGATTTCCTCACGATAGAACTCTGCTGTGATGCTTTGATCACATTGCAGAAAGTTATAGTGAACCACGCCAGCCGCTGACCACCATAGAGTAACCATGGTTTTTTTTTGGTATATTTTCGCCTTTGAGAAGTGCCTTGGTGGCTCATCGGTGTCCAATCACTGTACTGAACGTCTCCTGTTGTAGAGGACCCACTTTTCATCACGCGTGACGATCCGATTCAAAAAAAGGATCGTTTTGGTTGCGCAAAAGCAAAGAAGAACAGACCTAGAAACGTGACAATTTCCATTGATAGTTCAAATCGTAGAGCATCCACTTTTCGAGCTCTTTGACTTGTTCAATACGTTGTGGTTGGAACAATTATGCTTCGTGTCATTGACACTTAACATAGGTAGCGTATGAGCCATCTCGTCGACCTGATTTCATACGATGGTTCAAACACGTCGTTCTTCATACCTCCAGATTGCCCGAATGCCCTCCCTACTTTGCGGAAGCGATTGCATCAGAGATGATGGATGGGTAAATCGAAACGTCGTGAGTATGACACAAATTGCAATAATACGTAAAACACAATTAATACAGACATAAATGTTTATCAACCTCATAAACCATAATCATATTGATTGTAGATACATTAGCACGGACATAAGTACTCAACAACTTCATAAATCATAGTCATGTTCAATACAAATACAAGTAGTATTATACATAACAAATAAGTAGCACAGACATAAGTATTCACCAACTTCATAAATCATAGTCATGTTCAAGAAACAGTCTTCAGGTACGAGAAACAGCACTAATCTTTTATATGGGGTCATAAACGACAGACAAGCAGACATTAAGATATTTCGAACAGAATTTCAGGGAGAGGCGATGTATTTCAGTTAAGCTTTTGAGTTTTTATTCACGAAGTTCGGATTCAAACGAACAATACGCATTATTTATCGAAAGTAGATTCTTTTACCTACTGCGCTCATCTCACGTAAGAATAGTTTCAAAAACATGATATGAGTTCTTATTTTCATGATCCGACAATATTCCACCATTTCTTGAATCTTCTTTGTTTACACGAATAACACTTGTTCGAATTACTTTCGGATTTAAATCTGATTGCTTTTCTTCAACTTTTACACATTTACTTTCACGTAATTATTCTATTTTTATAAAGACCTTCCGGACTAACGATCTACACACTTTATTACTGCATTCTTGAATTTTCACGTAATTACTTAACAGAGCACTTTCAATTTGTACGGTTCACATTGGAATGATTACATTTTTCTAATTTCGCGTAATTACACTTTCACTAATGGAGATAGTTTCGTCTTGACGGTTCGCACTAGAATGATGTCAATGAAGATCTAATGCCTTATTTATAGCACGAATAATGACGCAATTGTCCAACCATCTGCGTAATTTAGCTGTTGTTGACAAACATCATCAGTCGGCGGCTTTTTTGATTACTGCGAAATTCCGACCTCATTAATTATTGACGGAACGTTTGTGGTGACAACTTAACGATTATTATACCAACGCCGGAATGCATACCAACATTCTTCTAAACAAGCTAATTGAGCTCGATTGAACTTCGGCTCACTTCACGTTAAATAAATTGACTTGTCTGTAACCCAACATACCTTAATTGAACGCGGTCCAATTTCGGCTCATCACAACGTTTTGAACCATCAGAATCCACATGGGAGCTGACGCTCAATTTTTTCGTCATCCCACACAACGTTTGTGATGGGTCAGTCTCCACCAGAGTCTTCAAATCCTCGTCCTGGATTACTGTAGATCGATCACTTCGGGTCTCATCTTCGAGGATAAAATCTACGGAACGAAATTTCACAAACCAACGTCTCACAGTGTGTTTATTAGGTCTATCATTGCCAAATGATAGCAGCGCTTTGTTTCAATTGGAGTTCGTAAAGAAAACTTGGCTGAAAATTGCCTTAACCACGTTATATGGTAATAAGCTGAAAAGAGGTCAGGTTAGGTCATCTGCATAAGCTTGCAGATCTACTTTCCTTCCGACGAGGGCATCAAGCAGACTATCCAACAGGAGCGACCACAGAAGGGGAGATAGTACTCCACCTTGAGGGCAGCCCCTGATGACCCTGAACCTAATAGCCTCATCTTGAAAGTCGTAGTTGCAGTTCTGTTGACCAGTTATGGTCCATTCCATGCCTTTTACAGCGAGGGCTGATCCTATAGATTTAAGTAGTGCATTATCAAATGGTCCTTCTATATCGAGAAATACAGTAACCGCAATCTCCTTGTTGTCAAGGGATTGGGTAATTTTCTTAAAAAGGTTATTTAATGCTAAATCTGTCGATTTGCCGGTTTGATATGCATACTGGTGGTTATTCAGGGGGACTACATATAAGGCAACCTTCCTGATGTGTCCTTTCAGTATTCTCTCAAGTCCTTTCAACAGGAAGGATGTAAGGCTAATTGATCGTACCGATTTGGGGTGTGGGTCTTTTCGACCCACTTTAGGTATATAGACCAACCTTGCTGCCAACCAACTGGGTGGTATGAAGTTCCACGCGAGACTAGAAAAGAGACAAAAAATTAAAATTGGGAAAAAATTAATAGCAAAACTGACATTAACCTAATAAAAATAATAAAACCATCATCCCTAAGTCCGTGTCATTCGAAGATTAAAAAATTAAAATACTTTATCTATCCTTGCGTTTCAATAAAATTTTTATATACTCTTCTAATTAAAATGCAACTTAGTCTACTCTTTCAAGTTGATGAATATTCATTTCAACATATGCTAGCAAAAACATAATGGATTTCCAGATGCTCAAACTGAACCATGCCTCCCTGGGTAAAACTGCTGCTGGCCAACTAGTGAATCTCCTGTCAAACGACGTGGAGCGATTTGAAACAGTTGCTAGATGGTTGCACTACTTGTGGATCATGCCAATTTCATTCGTGGTATCTTTCTACATCATGACAGACAGTGTGGGATTTGCTTCAATAGCTGCGATGGTGGTGATTGCAGTACAGGCTATTCCGTTTCAAGGTAAGTGATGGAAGAGATTTTGATTGCTGCGCGAGGTAGTGTTGGTATTCTCAGTATCTGAAATTTATTACAGAAATATTCAATAGCTTTGACATCAATCGCCCAACAAGATTTACTATAGGGTCTCTTAGATCGTACTTAAGTATGTGGATTAGTATCGTCTCAAATTCGACAATTTTGTTTGTTTGTGTACCCATTCATCCAAAAATGTGTCCAAAGCTGAAGATGATTTTTCAATGAAAATTAGGGTCATTTGCCAACTGATCCAGAGCATATTCAGCGAATACACGTCGGTGGCCAGTTCACATCACCTCCAAGGGAAATGACCGTGTTCTCCAAATCATCCAATTGAGACCAAAATAAGTTGGTATGTTAGGTTAGGTCAAAAGTGAGTGGGTCTATATTCGACTCTCCAACCCGCAAGGGTTTGTTGTTGATCGGCTTCTTGACGAAGCTGATTATTTTGTATGGTGAGTGATCTTTCAGGTCAGATGGCAAGAGTATGGTTCTACCAAACTCTAAGAACCTGATTCGGTCCACGGCGGGGCAGACATAAAATATATGCTCTGTTGTTTCATCATATTCCAAACAGAGGCGACACAAACTCTCTTCCGACAGTTCGAGTGACTGCATATGATGGTTCAGACGACAGCGACCTGTAAGGAGGCCTGTTAGACATCGTAGTTCATCCCTACTAAAGTCCAATAACTGTTTGGTTTCAAGCTTCGAAGGGTGAATAAACGCCTTGGAGTGAGCCAATTCTGGAAGATTTTGCCAGAAGTCTTTAAAACCTCTTGCCTTCCAGGTGTTCAATGTTTGTTTGGCAAAGCCTAAAGCAATGCCAATGACAAGTTCTGGTCCGATGAAGCTACTTGCAGCACCCTCCTTTGCAAGGGA
>WOGR01004409.1:0-14766 GCA_015342045.1 Leptinotarsa lineolata | reverse complement strand
GACGTTTCGCTGGCGCGAGTGGCTAGCTTCTTCAGAGGTTTAACCATCATGGCTTGCTATCCGATCAAGAAGCTAGCCACTCGCGCCAGCGAAACGTCAGGAAGAAATTCCAAAAATCCACGGCTTTCAAACTCGGAAAACAGTGACACTATTTCCATATTTTATGCACAATTGTTTGGTCATAATGACATATTGATAATATTTCACAAAACTGAATTAGTTTCCTTTTCAATAAATTTCTGATGTCCTACGATGTTTTGATGAAAAAAAGAATTTTCTAATAGTTTCTATAGATAATAAAATTTTGTCATCTCAGCAAGTTTACTACTTCAGAAACATTTTTTCCTTCACCTTGTAGGGTATTGAATCCTTCTGGTTTAGTTGACCTCCCACTGAAACCTAAAATCAAGGTGTGGCTAAAGATTGATAAATAAATATAAGATTTGAATATATCAATCATATTATGAGGCATTTCATTTTGCAAATGAGGTTATTGTAAAACATTTGGTTGGTCTAGTCGGTAGAGTAGCGACTCTCAAAAAAAGTTTTCATATCTGAGAAAAAACTTTTTTTATATATTACTTTCATTTGATTGTCGAAAATTATTTATTTCTTCCAGAAATACCATTACCGTGAAAAGGTGCAGGTAAGTTTTATGATTGGAAATTGGATTGTCAAAAACCATTTTTATATCTGTTTTCCCTCTTATCACCTTTAATTTTGAAGCAATCAGTTTAGGAATGCTATTAGACATCGCCACGAAAAGTATAATCTTGAAGTTCAGTCATTCAGAAATAACTGCAAAACCTTAACAGAGTTCTTACGAGGCGCGTTCCCTATCTTGATTAAGGAACCAATTTTCTCTCTTGTTCATTTATTAATAGGAGTCATAGAAATGGTGATTTCCAGACATTATGCTCTCTTATATATTAAATATCATTATGAATATTCATTCTTTTTCCTGATTTTTTCGTTCACTTTTTGAATAAACTGGTTGATAGTCTATATTTTATTAGACAGTTAATTTTTTGGCGCCAGAAGAGAAATAGCTACACTTTGTATTTCATAACTCTACATCGTCCCTTAAGTCAAATTGATATTGAGTGTTCTCCCTTTCTCTCAATTTAACAAAATCTCTCCTCAGCACTTACAAATTTTTAAATTCATTTCATTGCTCCTTTCGTTTTCAACTTGACTGTTGCATGTTTGATCGACCTTTCAATATGTTTTCTTTATTTCAAATATTACGTGCCAAAATTTATATCATTCACGAAAATGATAAACTTGCATATGTACTACAAATTCAGGCAACTATTGGCTAGAGTTATTTGTGAAGTAGTTTGTTCTTGGCGCTTGGTGTAGTTATAACTTAAATTGGTGATTAGTTCTCTGGAAAATTTTCGATTCAATATCCTTAGCCGTATTTGGGATCGCACGTCAAAAGGTAAGACCCTCTACTTTCCATAACTAGCACAAATCTCCTGATTACTTGCGCGAGGGTTTTTCCTAGGGACCGTTCTGTATCAGTAAATACGGTTTTGACTGATAAATTAAGGTCGACCATAAACGCTACATCCATCCTGGTAATAATTATCATTTTTAAACTGCAAAATCATAGCTGAAAAAACTATAGAATTCTTATGGATCCTAAGGAAAAGTTAATCAAACGTTATTGCTAAATGGTTGAAACAACTTGAAACAAAACATATGCAAATATTTGGAAAAAGAAAGCTCGGAAATGAAAAATGTCAAGCCGATGATACTGTTTTCAACAATTTATTTTCCCGAGTAACATACAATGTTTGTACTAGGGAATAATCAGAGTTTTTTACAAAATTCTCAAAAACATGTACTCAGTCGCGTATGAATAGGACATATAAAAGTCACCTATGTCTACCTTTCTACTGGAGAAAATCTCTCTGCCGAAAATGTCATGTACTTCTAACGGTTCAAGTTGGTTCATATTTTAGTAGAAAGTGCGAGCGTCGTTCGTCTAGTTAAAAAAAATCTTGAAAGTCGATAACCAGCTGACCAACATAGATGAAGAGAAGCAGAGGTCTTATCTTTCAAAGTGAAATCTTAAACACGAATACCCACGAAAGTACCCATTCAAAGTCTACCTCTGTTCGAAGGTTCACTCAGCGAGGGTTAGAATGCAGTTGTTGCTTCCTAGGAGGCAGCTTTTCAAAAAGTTCAGGGCATTACGTGAAAAAGAGTTGTTTCAAAGCCCTAGTCTTCGCGTTTCCTTTCCATTTCTTCGAAACTAGTAAGAGGTGCCCCCTAGTTGAGTACCTGTACATTCCTTCGCTCCTTTTTCTTACTCAACATCAGATAGCAGATGGATTCCATTAGTTCTTGATAGTCTTTTCGATTTACTACTAGTGCAGTCACGAATATCAAAACTTCCGGTTTTAAAAAAACTGATTTAACTATGCGGAACTAGAATAATATTTCTAGAAATGAACGACCTGACATGTGCCTGCATGGCAGTTGCTGTTTCAAGAAAATTATTTTAGTCGAGAACAACATGAATCGATAGTAAATTTATATACATTGAAAATAATTTTCGAAAATATGATTTATTTGCAAGGGCTCAAATTGAAAAAAAAATCTAGAGAAATCTGTTCCTTTCTTTGCAACAGAAAAATATTGAGTTGCAGTGTGTAACTGAGATTGTCATTATGACAATGCAAAAGTTGATTTATCCGATTGTCAAAATTACTGAATGAAAAAATTCGAAATATTTCTTAACGCACCCTTTTCGCCAGATTCAGTCCGTTCAGATTATTCTCATTTCCAAACTCGAAATAGTAGAGATGTGGTAAAACATTTGAACACAACGAAGCATTTTATTTGTTAATTACAAACATTGGAAATGATGCTATATTCAAATATTCGGAAAATCAAATATCGATTTGTACGGATGCGTTATGTTTCAGGTTTATCAAAAGTTGTCTAGAAACTGCAATTTCGATTTAAAGCGAATAAGCACATCAGCATGCGTAGTTAATGACTGATAGTGATAAACCAAACATGTCATAAAATTGTTCGTTCCGTTAACCAGCTGACGAACGTCAACCCTCAGAAGTCGAAACTGGTGCGAGCAATGGGTTAACGAGGCCTTACCTTTTAACGTGCGTTTACCCAGCACGGTGGCCCGGCGGGGAATCGAACCCCGGTCTTCCGCTTGAAAGGCGGATGTGCTAACCTCTACACTACCGAAACCACGGTAAGACCATAATTTGACTAAATGTCATATTATAGTCTTTGGATTAACCGTTTCTAGTGATTTTATTTTATTAAGTAAATTGAGTTATTTTTATCGATTAATTACATGTCAGATGCTTTTTCTAAGGCTTGCAAAATAATGATTTTATAGGATGTATCCACGATGTGTTCTCCTATTTGAGATAGAAAAACATGTCTACAATAAAATTTGTGGTGGAAGCTAATATGTTTCAAAATAACCATATTTATACAGCATGTTAAAAGACTTACCAGAGTTTTTTTCACATGGAACTTTCTGTATATTTTCACTTGTTTGATTCCTCACAAAAAAATTTGTTCTCAAAAATATAAGGTTTTTCGGGTTTATCAATCTGACATATCGGGTGTTCAGAAGTAATGATGAGATTTATGTCACAAAATGAGTTCAAAACAATCATTGCTTATAAACACCAGAATTGCAACGCTCTTCTCGACGCGTTTCACCTAACAAGTTGGCGTCTTCAGGGGATGAATTAGAGTACTATCTTATCCCCTGAAGACCCCAACTTGGTTGGTGACACGCGCGTCGAGAAGATTGTTGCAGTTCTCATGTGTGGGAACAGTGCTTGTTATGGTTTTATTCTACGCAAGAGGTTCCAATTGTATCTTTCAATAAAATGGTTAAAATGGAATTGAACTTTCTTTTAAGCAAATAACCTTGAGAATAGTGTATTTTTATTTTCTATTCATAATTTTACCAAGTAGCTCTTTTTCGATAGGTACCTTACAAGAGTAACCAAAACTCGGGATTGATTTTTTCTCAGTTTTCTCTAATTGAACACACAGTAAACTAAGTCGTAAGAGAATAATCCACACTATGGGCTTTCGGTAAATATATGGTTTAACTTCTTGAAGAAAGTATAAAATGTAGGTAAATCAAAGCACTAATGATTTTTTTTAAACGTGACAATCTCATTGGGCTGCAGTGGGAAAAATGTTATTCAATGCTAAAAAACAGGTGAAAATGAACTTGAAAATTTTAAACAGCATACATCCACCAGAGACGTTCAAACAATCTTCCATTTGAAGCTATGCATAAAATAAATCTATCTTCAATTTCTTTTCGAACTTTAATTCATACTATCTTGTAATAAAACGAAAAACTTCTCCGATTCTTCATTTTCCAGTATCTATGGTGAATCTATCGTCTGATATATCTTCAGATAACATCAATCTGAAATAATAAGCTTGGTGACATTGAGGTCCTCAAGTGAAGATTTCGAACAGTTCCACTTCTTCAATTAGTGAATTGAAGTATGTCAAGTATGATGTGAATTCTCATAACATTCAAATGTTCCAAAGATGATTTCATATAACTTAGATGATATAAATTTCGAGTAAATGCTACAGAGGTTGCTTCGTAGTAGTGGGCAGTTCTATATTCTGGTTCAATGAATGTAATAATTTTTTGAGAGGGAAATTTTGGGAATTTCAAAGCACAAGAAGTAAAAAAAACATAAAAAAAGATAATGATGTCTTGAATTGTTCAGAATCTGCACAAGGGAAATTGCGATAGGTAAATTTCTGGAAGGACTGCAATATACCCACACCTAATTCTCTTAGATTTCTGTTATTTGGAGATATGTCAAAGAACTGGTCTACTGTGGGAATCCACCGGTACTAGAGAAAAAAATCAGAGAATGTTTTTCACTCAATTGTAAGATTAGCATTAATTCTAGTCGAAAAGAAATTGAAGATAGACTCAATAATTCAACCACAGCTCAAAATAAAAGATTGTTTGAACATCTCTTGTGGAATTATAGTTTTTGAAATTGATTGATTTCATTTTGTTGCCTGTTTTTTCTATATAGAATGAAATAATCCTGATTGCTTTGATTTCACCACTTTTTGCTTTCCAATAGAAATCAAGTAGTCGAAGCTCAGGTACATTTTCCGAAAGCTCATAGTATGGACCATTAAAATAAAAATACATCATACTGAAGGATATTTGGTTACAAAAAATCTTGACCTGGGTGTTGAATGAACCTATTTTGTGACATAAATCTCATCATAGCTTCGGACCCCTCGATATAAACCCAAATAACCTCATACTTTGGAGAATAACTTTTTTGGAGGAAATCAATCGAGTGAAAATATATAGGGTATATTCCATTTGAAAATGATAACTTTGATAAATCACACATTTATTGAATACCCTATGGAATAATGATTATTTTTGGAAAAGAGTTTTCTTTACTCTCTACAGCTTCTACTTGAGACATTTTTTGCTACCTATACTACGGAAGTACAGTCACACATCCTTGATACACCCTATACAGGCTGATGATCTCATTTTCCCAAGAAAGATGAATGTTGTCTCTAGACACACTAGTACCTATCAATAAAAAAAAGGCACATAGGTAGGTAAATTAGATCTGTCTGGACTTTTTTCAGGATTTTTAACTACTGCGTGGATGCGTTTTCTGTTGCTTGAAGTGCAATGAAAACTTCAGTAGTTAATATTCAAACATATTATCTGGCTCTCCCAAATTTGCGTTTATTTGAATTAGAAAAAAGGCAACGCCGATTGAAGTTCTTCAACATCGATATTAGGTCCGGTGTTTCTGGGACTATCATATATTCCTAAACGAATATTTTTGATTTGATTTTGAAAAGTTGAGCACTTCAACTCAACTCAGTAGTCACGTCGTATGTATCAGTTCCCAAAAAACAATTATAATTCAGATTGGAGATATACCTATCGATATTATTCGTTACGTTATCATCTGAAAGTCCTTCAATTCAGAACATTTTGTCATCTAGAAATCCTTTCGCTACCTGTCCTGAAGGGTATAAGAATAAAAACGTATTGCATAAATTGAGTGATTGGGTCACCCTTCCCTGTGGATCGCGCTTCGAAATTGGGGCAGTGTGCCATGACAGGAGCAGAGCGTCCTTCTCGGTGTCAACGACCCCGGCGAGCAATACCCCGTTCCTCTCCCTTCCCCCCGCGCAGTCAACTGGGTTTCGCAGTGCGGTGCAGTTTGAATGCAATTCCAGCGTGTAGGGCCAAGCCGACCCGGGGGGTACGGAGTGGCAATAGTGGCATGACAGGGGTGTAGTAGTACAACTTATAGGGCATTTAGTGTCTTCGCCCTCTTGGAAATGGGTCAGTCGAGCGGCCGGGATTGCCCCGCCCCGTCAGCTGATGAGAACAACACTTACACGAGAACACTTTATTAAATCCCAATAGTTTGTTTAACGGTAATTACCTATTGGCAGTGGTTGTACAGTTCGGAACATTCTCGGCGGAAGAAGAAAAATTCTCCCACTTTTGTTCCTCACGCATATTTTAGAACGTCCTCCACGTTTCTCTCGCGACTCTGCAATAGTTTCAGGATCCTGCCGTGCACCCGAAAAAATTCACAAATAGGTGATGGCTTCTCCTGAAGCTATCGCAGGCACAAACCTATTCGGTTTCGTGTATATAAGTTATCTAATATAGACCTACGCTTCTTTCCATTCTCATGAAAATTAGCTAATCCAAAAATGATTTTGTTCAATCATTTCTTTTAAATATCTTTATCATATCACAACAAATCTGTAAGTGAAATATTCATAAAAACAATATTAATTGAGCAATGTACAATCCTAACTCAATTTCAAATATTTCATACCCTAAACATTTTCACCAATTCATGTCTATATGAACTTTACTATTAATCGTCTTAAAAATAAGTAACCTTAGATCGGCTAAGTCTCGAATAGTACAATCCACATAATAATTATAAAAAGTATAAAGCAATTTTAACCTAGGTGCCACCATCCAGGAGGGGGCAGTCAACAGTCCTCTCATTCTGCGCCGTCATCGCGTCGTCCCGCACACAACAAACAACCATGAAGCGCTTATTTGTATTTATTATTTATAAATGATTTACATGATTTTCAACAGGATCAATACCTATACAAAAAATTATTTTCTGCCGATATTTGCCGACGATTTCAATCGTACGAGATCGTCGCGATTGTCTGACCGTCCATCGAGTTCTTTCGACGGTACAACACAGTACGCCACGGCTGCACCCCACCCCTACTGCAGCACGCGTTACACCATTATTTTATTGAGTCATTACAGATACGAACATGTCACATCGGATATGTGATATTGCACCTGCTTATTTTATTACTATAGTCTGCTTTGTGCATTTTGACATGTGGCAGTCGGTAGGTAGCTTAACGATTCACAGCCGATCTTCCTCCTCCTCCTCCTCTTCAGCTTCCTCCATGACACCCTCGTTTTCTTCTTTATACCCTGGGTGTTCCGAGATCGCGTAATAATTTCCGTTATAGATCACACCCAGGTCCCTCATTATATCTCCTCTGATCGTCGCCTTAATCGTCCAGTTGAAGCAGTCGTCGCTCTCGCTTTCCCTGTCGAGCCTCTCCACGTCCAGGATTTTCGAGCTGAGGCGGTCCAAAATGACGCCTATATCTCTAATACTCAAATGTCGTTTCTGGTCGACGCTGAGTTGGTCGATCAGCAGCAGGAACTTTTCTGAGGTGACGGCTTCGTCCTCCATCACGGTGTTCTCCGTTTCACTTTCGGAGCTCTCGTGTTCGGACTGCCCGCCATAGCCGTCACCTTCAATGTCTAAAAAACGAACGTGTCGGGAAGGAGGCTGGGGAGAAGTCTGCTGCGTATCTTGGATCGGCGATGTGGCCACGCTCTTGTGTACGGCGATCTTGCGCCCTTCTTCGTGCAAGGCGCAGCAGTGGAAGTCGCATTCGATGGCCCCGTTGCTTTGGGGACTGCCGGCGCGTGGCATGTGGGCGTGATGGGCGCACTCGGATGTGTGGATGTGGATGGTAGCGCTTTCCAACGAGCTGCCCTGTTTTGATAACCTATGAACGGGTTTGATGTCGTCGTGGTTTATCACAGTGATCTGAGGACTTGCATATCGCGGTTGGGGCTGGGCGGGCGCGGGGACGTAAACGTCGTTGATGATGGTCTCCTTCTTGCCTCCTGTTCCCGTTTGGATCACGAGCGGTGGCCTTTTACTCGGCGAAAACTTACCCGGAGCCGGCGAAGGCGTCTCAGACGGAGCTCTCGATGAACCAGACCTCTGGTCCCAGTGTAGGACGACGGTGACACGGCCCTTGTTATCCATGATTTTCCAGGATGGCGTCTCATCGTGCAGTTCCAATGCGTGAATGGTCTCGCATACAATTTTAGGAATGGCTGAGATTGCTACTGGGAATAAACAAAAAAATAACTTTTTTAGAAGTCACCGATAACTCTCTGAGTTGATATTGTAACAGTGCACGAATGTTTGAACAATCATTATTGAGAGAAGCGATAAAATAAAACAGGTGAGAATCTTCAACTCTAAATAATCTACATATAGTTTCAAATCATATATTGCAAATTATCTTTTGAACATTTATCTTCAACCCTCTTTAAATTCCAAATTTGAAGGATGCCAAATGCTGATTCATACAAACGATTGAATGTGTTGGAGTCCCTAATTGCAATGTTCTAGGTAGGGCATTGGGGTACTTTTACGTAGATTCATATTGAGTTTGATAAAGGCATTTCTATTCTCTACTGAAAAAGTGTTACAAATTCGTATTATTATCAAGTTCAGGATGTCACTTATGGCCGCACTAGTCGAATCCACAGTCCACTAAATGACTACAAAAATAGTATCAAATATTTTTACTCATATACACCTATGATTATTCAATAGTACTCAAACATTAATTTCAAAGCATGTCCATCTACTTGAAATTGGAAAGAGGGTAAAGATAGGTTCAACAGATACTATCGAAAGACTTCTCATTGGAAACTGTGGTGAATGGTGGTAGCCTCTCTAAATTTGTTGGTGAAGACTAATCCTTTATTATAATGGACTACAAAAGCATTAGTCGACTGTTTATCCAGAATGACTATAAAATTTAGTTAAATATGTACTTAGTATAACCTGAGTCTCTTGGATGATCTGTTCAAAAGAATGATATGTCGGATGAAAGATGATTTTGAATGGATTTCATAAATTGCATATTAATCTCTCAAATAATAGTCAAAATTATTGAACATCATAATATGAAAAGCAAATTTCATCATCAAATAAACAATAATTACCCACAAGAAAGTATATTGCAAAAGGAAAGTAAAGATTTGGGTTCATGAATTTTAAAGACAAACGAGGTCCTCAACGTCGGTATATTGCAAAGCCAAGATTTACAAGAAAATAATTTCAAGTGACGTGAAATTCACAGGAGTCATAGCAGAAAATCAGTTCAACAAGACGTTCACTGGACGAATCATCTTAGTAATTTTCGGCCAAGATACGTATGAAATATTTTCTACTAACCGATAGTTCATTGTTCTTGAAGTAAGCTCTAACATTTGAAACTATTTAAAAGTCGATATAGTATAAAATGGAGTATGGACGTTTTACTCATAATCATATTCATTCTATAGAATGATTAATCCCAGAAAAGTGGTGGATTCCATACATTTTACTACATTCGAAAAATTGAACCATGACTCTGCACATAAAACATTTTACTTTGGTGAGTAACGGTGTTATTAACATCATTTACGTTAATTATCTGAGAGATTAAACATATTTCCGCATTCAGTTGACGTATACCTACAGATATTTCGGAGTGCACTGTGTAACTTTAAAAAAATGGAGAGGTATCCAGTAATTTTCTGTGAGCCTTCAACTGATGGTAGATCTTCACATACATTAAATAACTACATGAACCTTTGTGAAGATTTAAGAACTTCTGTGAACTTATAAGGCCAGCAGGTAAAGTTATTCATAAAAACATAATTTTATAAATCTTTTTGAAAATACCTCATTAATTGAGGAGAGAATTTTGTGGTAAAATAGAGAAGTGTATGAAGGAAAATCAACGATGAAAACATGAACGATAGGACCAGTGACCAACTATACTGCCAGGTTTGCATCTTCGTGGTCTTTTCTAATGTTGACGTCTCAAATAAAAAGTGTATTCACTCGATGAATTGAGACAATGCCTTATTAGATTCATATAACAAATAAGCAACTATTTATTCTCAATGTGTATATAGTGAGTTGAAAGATCATTCATACAATTATAATGTACATGTATAATCCAGAACAGGTTTTTTTCATCACTCGATTTTGTAACAGTTGGATTGGTACTACATCAGAATGAACTGATTTGTAGATGTAAATGGAAAAAATATACGTTTTAACAAAAATACTACTCCTTGTAGGCAGTAATTTGCTGATGAGAACATTTCAAGTGTTACATCTCTTCACTTCGTCACTCTTATGTGAAAATATCAAAATCGAATGTCAATTTACAAAAAAAAAGTGAAACTTATGACTCGGTAATATCTGTATAGGTACTGTCAAATTTTTGAATTCCATTATATATCCGTATGTTTCTCATGAAAAAATAAAAAGTTTTTCAACTCTACTGAAAGGTAATATTTTTTACATTTGATATTTTGATATACTTGGAATAAATTACATAGTGAAAAAATCGTAGTTGATAACTTCCTCAAAATATATATTATGCAGATCAAAAAACATAAAAATTTGAAGTCCTTGAAATATAAAGTTAAAAACTAGATTTTAATTATGAGTGTAATGATTTTAACATGGCTTGATGGTTTGGTATTGCATATATAACTGACCAGTTTGTTATTGACTGATTTTTTATTGGTATTTAGAATATCTCTCATATACTAAATTGTAATAATTAAACTTTTAGAAAATGAAGAATTTACATTTCTTTTTAAAATTAATAAGACTAGACTCGAAGTTAATTTTGGGGATCTATATACAATGAAGTAGACAAGTAAAAATATTTAAAAGGTCGAAGTATTTCGAAAGGGATAATTAGATCCGTCACCAGATGAAATCATAGAAAACCTTTTCTGGATATCCGGTATAATATTCATAAAACATTATGATAACTGTTGACCAGTGGCCCCAATTAGTACATTGAAAATAAGTAAAAAAAAACCTAAAACCAGTTTCAGTGCGTCGAAATGTTCAGTGACTCTCAATCTAAATGCAGTAAATGGAATTTTGAAAACAGAGAAAATATTTTCTTGTTTTTCAAATATCTTGAGAAATGGTTATATATTTTCGAGTAATAATATAAACACAAACTAATGTAAGGTTGGAGCATTATTCTATTATTCGAAAATTATATCGTCAAATGGCCATATTAGATCAGTGCGACTTTTTGCTGATCTTTTCCCTCAGTTTATTGATATAGATAGATCTGACTCACTGAGCAACTACTCATTTGAAGATGATAATGAAAATTGGTTGATGGAGGTATCATAAATTATATCATTTGAAAAGATTCCGTCATGTTTCATGAACAATATGAAAAAATGAAACATCTACGAAGATTTCTTTAATCCCCATATAGGTAGGTGAAAGTAGGAGATCCCATTTCAAATCATTTGGTTGAGGAAATTCCTAGCAGAACAAAAACAAACAACCAACATTTCTCTTGGAGTCCATCAAAGTCGAACGGTCATAACATTAATTGTTCCCTTTTCCAACTACTTGAAGGTAATTGTCCTTAATGAAGATAATTAAATCTGAATTCAAACCTTTTTGAAAAATCTTATTTTCAGTAATGTTGAATCAAAAACAGATCAATATTGTTGATGTTCTTAATATTTTCTCAACAATATTTTCTTGACCATAATCGATTCCAACAAAACGCATCAGTGTCTCACAATTATGTAATTCTTCCACAAGCTTTAATTCATCTAGTTTACCCTTATAAACCCAGAAGTGAAGAAAAACGTATCAAGAGTGTATCAGGTATATACAGTTCAGTAGTAAGCATCTACTATATTGCAGAGTTCATGCACAAGGGTGTGTGTGAACACTTATGTGTCACAATACAATGTGCACTTAGATGTAGATGCAAAAGTTCAGATGCAGCTGGAAATAGTATTTTCAAATTGGTTCAGATAGTGCTGTATTGTATTGTACTTTATTGTCAAACGGTTCATCTGATCAGTCTTTATTTCAAAGAAACATCGGCATTATCAACTGATGACCACACCCCCACATATCTCTCTTTAGATGAATCGAGAAAGAATTAACTCTGTTACTGTTCACAATTGGTTTTCAGAATGTCACTGAGGTCATGTGTCCTTTAGTGTTGATTCTCGTGAAAGGCGACCAAAATGGATTGTTATTCCAGAGAACATCAATGCCGTAAGCAAAATGATTAAAAAAGATCGGCATATGACACATCGTGATATAGAAGTGTTTTGGTCTATCAAAGTTGTCCTATCACAGACTGCAATATATTCAATTTTGCAAAAACATTTAGGTGAGAAAATGATCTGTTTCAGATGGATTCTGAGAAATTTGGTCTAAGCAAAAGCTAAAAAAATTAACCTTATGTAATATCGTTACAGGTGACAAAAGGTGTAGGTATGTATTCGTATGAACAGGAAACGAAGCGATAATACAATGTTTGGGTGTTTCAAGATGAACAGAATTCATCAAAAGTTGTAAGGTGACGAGATACTTCCAAAATTCTTCATCATGATACTTCCAGCCCCACCCGGCATATCAAACAATCCATTATTTGAAGGAGAAAAACAGAATTGAAGATTCATTGCCCGCATTTCGAAAGACTTTTTTGTTCCCCTTTGTGAAACATAAAATGTACATTCACTATTCAGTAATTTTCATCACCTCAAGGAGTTGATGATACCTTCCAAAACCAGGATTCTGAAAAATTAACTTCAGAATGGAAAAAATATTTCAAAAATTGGTTTGAACATATTATGGAAAAGTGCATCACTTGAAGGTAAATATTTAAACACGATAAAACACAATTTGTTTCTAAAATGTCTTTCCTACTTTTCGTGAAAATGTAATAGATAACTCTCGTATGTTTTACTACATTCAGGTTAAAGACCAATGAACAACTCGCAATACTGAAACTTTTTATGGATTTCCGAGTTTGTAGTAAATTTGACCACAACTGAATTTTCTTTTGTTTCAATCTGACGGTACTACCTACCTGCTTTGATGACATCCACGCCTGCAGGTAGCCATCTCTCCCCCGGCCTGAGTAGCAAGAGGATAGTGTTGGCAGGAAGGGTGCGGAAATACTCGCCGTCCTCGACTTGGGTGCCGTCGCTCTCGAGAACCAATCGGACCGGTTCTCCGATGGAAACTCCTAGTTTGTCTCTACCTCGTTGCACTAGCTCCTCTAGACTTCCCACCACCAGCCCCTTGCGCACGTTACGTCTTCCGTCCCATAACTTGAAGGGTCTCTTTCCGCGCGATTCCTGCAACACACCCATTATATCAGCCGCTTACACGGACTCAACGCTCGACAACATCTCGCGAGAACCTGACCTACTCCATCCACACCTACCGCCCTGTCTGTGAAGCGAGCGCTAGGCAGCGCGCTGTAGGAGCGCGCGAACCAGTTTGTGAGCTTCGATAAGACCAACACCGACTGGCGCGAACTGCCGGCGGCATATAGGTTGGCGGTGTTGCCGCGTTTCCTCGTTTGGGTTGAGTTTCCAAAGACAAGTCCCATAAGATATACAGGACTATTCAAATTCGAGAATGTGCCTAGGGATTTTGTAAACGGTATGAATTGAGAGTCGGTTAAATTGTCGCAAAGTTGCCTATATTTGGGTACAAATGAACGATACCAAAACATCAACCCTAGATCGTTTTTTTCCGAAGATATGCACGAAAAACCGAGAAATTCCAAATTTTATTTTTGGTTGTAATCTTTTTGTTCATAGGAATATTGAATGTTTGTTTCATATTTGTCAAGGAGTTTTCAGTGAGCTATCTGAGTATCTTGATAGTTTTTATACAGGATACCATCCGATTTGGACCACCTTCAACTTTGAAATTTCAAATACGGACCTGTATTATTCATCGAAAATTTCTCATCAACGCTGTTCATATAATATGGAGAAATAAATTGGCTTCGATCATGGTAGTAGAAACCAATGGAATGTGCATAAGTAAGACTATAGGCGCGTGCAAGTGAAGCCTGAAATGCGGTAAGGGTATCGGCGCTGAAGGCAGATCCGTACTTACATTAAGTTTCAATACAAATATAGATTCATATGAACAGTTATGGAATTAATGTTAATAAAAATCTTATCAAGACCATGACACCTTTTTTGATATTTATTATAAAGCTCTCCTTTTGTTTTTTTTTAATAGTTTGCTTTGCTATGAAATATAATATAACTCGGATACGGGGTTTATGTTAGGAAAGTTATCCGCAAATTAGAAAAAATATCTGTTAATTTAGATCTTTCGAAATTTTTTCTCCACATAAGTTTAAATGATATATGATTATTTTTCCACATAATTCGCAAATTTCAACAACACTTTCAGAGGGATAAAATAAATTACCCATGTCCTTAACCCACATGAACTTTTTGAGAGGCTCTGGTTCATAAAGTGTACCCAGAAAATATTGCATTTAATGGGGCGCTGGTCCAGAAAACGTACCACCTATTCCCAATACTTG
>WOGR01004408.1:0-14767 GCA_015342045.1 Leptinotarsa lineolata | reverse complement strand
GAATTTTCCTCAATTATTTGGTCCGGGGAGTATCAAACATACTTAAATGATTTGGAAAAAGTACAAAACAAACTGCTGAGATATTCGTATTTTAAAAAGTACCACGTGTGGCTTAATTATAATAACATCGGGACATCTCAATTAAGATCGGAATTCAAGATACTATCCTTGGAACAGAGACGAACTTCAACATCAATGATATTCTTGTATGAATTAAACAATTTCACATTCCCCAGAAATCCTCAATATGCTTCCATTTATGTACCTCCACGGCGTATACGTTTCGCACAAATGTTTGATATTTCAGCAATATGTACATCATCAAGAGCACCTTATTTAGCTATAAGTTTTTCGTAAAACTATTATAGAACAAATATTGAATTCAACTCTGTCAAACTGAACATATATTTCACGAATCCAATCAGTGCAGTTCTGGACGACTCCCTACAACTCTGGTATCAGTAATTAATAGTTCAGTAATCAAGATCTATACATAATAGCTATCATTATAGTTCATTTGCCAACAGTTTATCCATGTAATTAGTCTATAATGGGCGGTATGGATAATATAAATATATAAATAAATAAATAAAAGAATGTTTGGAGTACAAACTGAATAGAAAAAAGTGTTTTTTGTATAATTCAATGTTCATATAAAAGTAGTTATTTCAAAAGTATCTTTCCTTTCGTGTGATTTAATGTTTATATAAAAAGTAGTTTCGAGAGGGCTATTCCTTCCAGTTTGCGTCTGAAAATTACTTTGCATGATCTACACATCTTTGCAAAGAGTTCATTTTGGGTTTTCTTCCTTTCCTTGGAAGATTCCCTATTTTTTTGTGATAATATAGAGAAGTGGAAAGCCAAAACCTTTCTTTACCAATACTCCTGGAACGTTTCAATCTCACTGCAATTTTTGAAAACTTCACTACTTCATTTAAATGAAACCAAGTGGTATACACAAACTTGTATTAGAATGAATTTTGTCATACTTCAGAAGTACACAACACCTCTAACACTCATACAAAGACAAACTTAAACTACAGGTCACAGACTATTAAATTAAATATTGACATAATACAAAAAATTGATAAATAATATCAATTCGACTCTCTGACTATTATTCCATTATCAAAAAATAAAAAGAACTCTTTATTCAGTATTCGCTTTGCGTTGAACATAAACTTTTGTACGTTGATATTTTCCAAGTGCCAGGATGAAATGGAATGAATGGAAAATTCAGTTTGAACATGAGATGATTATACCTGTAGAAACAAAATAAGGATTAGAACCAAGAAGAAATTATATAGCAAGAAATATCAAATTCAACACAACCTGAGATATACCACTTCATTAAAGATTACAGATTAAGTTTGGCAAGTTCATGTAAATCGCACATAAGAGAACTAGAACTACAATCTCAATGTAAACAAAATATAAGGTAAATTTTTTGTAGAAATATAGTTAAAATCCTCATTGGTTTTCATCTTTCAAATGAATAGTGATTTTTCTTTGTAAAACATACTAAAATAAAAAATTATGTTTTAGAGCATTTTTTTTTAAATTATGGACGGACTGACCTGTTACTCGAAAATTAATAAAACTATCCATGATAATAATTAAACAATTTTCACAAACATTTTTTATTTCTAGCCACGTTCAGCTAATACTGTATCTTCCTTAGTAGAAATGCTAAAACTGTAGGCGAAAAGCATCCAGAAATAAAAAATGTTTGTGAAAATTGTTTATCATCATGGATAGAATTTTTTTTTCATCAACATCCCCAGCACTACTGTAAACATGCAACTATTGAGGACACTATAGGTCATGAACTGATAAATTTCAATTTTTGCAAAAATATTTACAGCAAGTTTTACACAATATATTACACAGTCATTTGGAATAATTTTTTGAAAATGTATATTTGGGTGCAATAATGTTTACTATTATATGAAATATAGTGGGGCACAACCCTTAGAAATCATACTATCTACAAGCAACAAGTGAACATTTACAGACACTTTTTCATTGAACATCAATAATTATTCCTGCTTTATTTGCAATGGTATTGATATTGTATACCTATTTAGTGACGTAACTGATATAAATATGAATGTTTGTTCAAATGGAAAATAAAAATGTATGGATTTAATATTTGCTAATTAAGTACAAGTTGGCAACAATAGAAACAAGGGGGTCGAGTCAAAAACATTAGCAACAAATAAATTTATAAATGCACCAAAAGAGATGATGAAGTATTTCTTCTAGATGAAAACAGTTGTTACTTGTAAACTTTTGCAAAATCTTTGTTCTTCATTGTGATCAATTGTTTTTTTTTATTCAATCTGTGACAGCTGTACCTTCACATTCCAGGGCAATTTGGTTTTGCTGGATAACGAAACATAACGTTTTGACTACAACACTTCAAAAAATTTATTCCATGCATGTAGCAGAGGTAATACTAGAGTAAAGGTAATTAAATACAATAAGATCACAGGAAATTCTTATTATTATTTATTATTTTCAATGTATATTATGTTCCTGTATCCACGCACTTTCGTTTTCAATTTAAATTGTACATTTCAGCAATATTTACCAGTCTCACAGGATTACGATTCATAGTTATGATGAGAATATACTAACCGGTAAATTAGAATAGTCACCAACATTTCCTACAACTCCCTAATAGGGTTGGTGCCTCTGCTGGCGTTGTCCACCGCCTCCTCGACCCCCTGCGGGTTTACCCTGGTAACCGCCTGAGCCACCTGAAAAGATGAAGCAGTATAAAAATTTTTATATTATAGCAATCTTACTCACTAATTCAACTCAAAAACAATTGTTCGCCACCTGTGTTGTCAATCGCCTCTATTTTCTCTTCTACAAATTCAGAAGTGACAAAATGTTTTTTTGGTCCTACAATAGCTGCTAACAAGGGTGCTCAAAAGACCCTACATTTCACTTGGACGCAGTTTTTCATGTAGAAATGTACATATTCAAACTAACGTAGATTACGATTAATCATCTCAACAAAGTAGCTGTCAGTCTTATATTATGGGACCTTACATTATAATAGTAATTCTGAATGTTTGAACTGACATCAATAAATATTACACATTGAAATGGTTTAAGATTCCACAACTCGCAAGCAAGTATATGGCAAAATTTGTAATGGTGATCGGAGAAGGAACGAGCACCTCCCCAAACACCTTTTCCACTCATACAATAGCTCAATCCAGTAGCAAATCCTCCGTCATAGAATAGCCATATCTCTGGTATACATTCAGATATAAACAAATTCACTGTACATTTTTACATCCTCACCAGCAGTGGCTAATAGACTGATTTAATAGAAGTTCTATTCTTAGTTGTAGTTGCCCATAGTACACAAAAATGCATGTTCCCCGTGATGAAGATTGAGGCCATCTTTTATCAAGGTTGCCCCAAACCCATATTATTTTAAATTGATATTCAACAAAACTACTAACTTAGCACCAAAAGAATTCATTCACTTCAAATATGACTCCAGATCTCAACTATTCAAGAGCAGAGTCGAATGAGCAAAAATAAGTCACGCTTATTTGATGTCAAGAATTTTCAGGTACATTCAAGAAAAAAATGTTTATGTCAGAAATGTTACTTTTAATTGTCAATGACCATATCCATTAGGGCGCATTTTCAATTTTGAGTGCTTGATTTTTCAATCGATGCAATACTTTTAAAGAAATGCTACTGTTAAAAACATGAATTAGAGCTATCTTTTCGTGAGTTTAAATTTCATAATTGTGGCACATTTGTAGTTAATAATGGTGAATATTTTCATTGATTGAAAATGAAAAATTGATTTGCTCTTGTAATTATCAATGAGTTTCCACAAAAATTAAATAATACTGGGTATATCAGAGCCTTAGATTAGAGGCCCCAATCAGTTCTTCCAAGTCTTTAGAATCAGAATAAAATTTGTCATCAGTAATGTTTCTCAACTTAATGAAAAAATTGGAAATGAATTAGCTATTTTAGAAAGCCCTGATTCAGAATATACAAGTCATCTTAAGTAAGATTCACAGTCAATTCACTAAAACATGTTTTATATATTTATCTCATTAGTATATCATTCACTTGAACTTGCAAGTTTTCTAGCCAAAAGAACAATACTTTTTGGACTTTGTTAAAAAATTGAGTATTCACAATATTGAGAATATCTGAAAATTGATAGCTTCGATTCCACTGCTCCTCTCGAAACAATATATTTGATTAATGGTCCCTTTCAAGATGAAAGTATATCATGTATTCGAGTTTCAAAAAATGCTTTATTCAAGCTCCAAACAATAATTCACAATATCATTCCACTGCATCTGTAAATATGTGTCAACTTGTACAAAATATAGGAACAAGACAAGTCTATTATGATGTAAATATAATATGTCTTAAATAAAACATACATTAAATAACTGTGTGAATATCACACTTTCTATAGGATTTATCAGCATATCCCACATCCAGAATGGAAAAGGCACAACTCAAAAAGCTATGTTTTCAGGAAATCTCGGTTAAAGTTTTATAAATGAAAAGTATAAAATTTTAACCAGGATCTCCTGAAAACATCACTTTTAAGAGTTGTGCCCTTTCCATTCTGGATGAACAATATATAAATGGCCATACCGAGCTGATGGTAATACAAAAATTTTCCTAAAAATGTAACGAGTCTCGACTCTATTACTCTTGCCTAAAAAAACCAGTGGATGAAGTTTATTTGAAATAAAAAATTCCTATCTACTACAACCAACCCGGTACCTCCCAACTAACGGACATATACAAGAGCTTACAATAAAAGGCACCGACAGATTACCATCGAAACTAACAGTGTTAAAAACCTATTGCCCATCGTTGGAGTATTTACCATAATTGCCATAGTTGGAGTAATCGTATCCACCATAACCTCCATATCCTCCACCTCCATAATAGTCATAACCCTGGTTATAGCCTCCATCATAGCCATAATTTTGTCCATATCCTCCATAGCTTCCATAACCTTGGTTCCAATTTTGAGACCCATAACCTCCTCGGCCTCCCCTACCTCCGCGCATACCACCGCCACGGCCACCGCGACCTCCACGTCCACCCATCATTGGGCCACCCATCTGGTCCGGTTTAGGTGTAGCCTTCTTTACATCAACCTATAAATAAAAAAATATTCGAAAATTATAATATATTAAGTTGTTATATATTAAAGGTTCATAATAAATTATTTACAAGTAATAATAATGCATTAAGTAATTACATTGCTCAACTAATTCCCATCTCACATATTGTTTTGAAATTCAAGAGGGTTGCCTTTTGAGTTCCAACAAACCACCAGTAAGATGGTTCTATTGAAATATGGTATCATTATTCCACCTTTAAGAAATTTTTCCCATATGGAACCATGCCTATAAGCATTTAAAAGTAGATGTATATGTACATACATATAAATGATAACATCCAAAAACGTATAATCAATGCATGAATATTCGTAAAGTTTCATTCAAGCATCAATAATTTCATAAGAGTTTGGTAATAGATATTCATCGAGGGTATAGAAGCAATGTTTGATGAAAAAATGCTTCATAGCTCTTCAAAAAAGTTAAAAAAAAATGAGGTTATTCTTTCTAAAGTTTGATTTTCTCTGCGAGACAAAAAATAGGTATACGATTCAAATACGTTAATGGTAAAGATTTTATAATTCAATAATTTTGCTTCTGCTTATGTAATTTGGTGGGTGTATGCAGAAATTTATATACACTTCTGATTTTGATTTTCCGAATGATTTAAGTTATATCAATATATTATTTTATTACTTCTTAATATTCCCTTTCATTAGGTTCATTTGTTTATTTTCATTTCATATTTTTTTAGTAATATTTTAGTTTTGATATTTGTCCATATGCTGTGTACGTATATGTGTATATATGTACAGTGACTTTCAAAAAGTTTGCACCATAAGGGAAACTTTTTTGTTATACATTCATCAGAAAATTTTATTCCTTACAAAAATTGGTGCATTGCGGGAAACTTGGTTTTGAGTTGTCAAAATTCCAAATTTCCGAACGGTTAAGGCTTAGAATCATAAATCTAAGCCTCATAAAGAGTACTAGTATCTCATATACACCTTAAGGGCCTTCCTCATATTACTATAATGTTTCAATGCGAAATTTACTCAAATTTATTATTCAACTAGTATATCAACGTTTGTTGAAAATGGTTTAAATTTTTACTAGTTCTTTTTTTCTGCAAAATTCATATTTCACTCTGTATGTATGTACATAATAACTGTCAGTATGATTTAATGACAAATTGAAATTGTTTCTTGTCATTAGTTCTCATTATGTTAAGCTGATAATATAAAAGGGCAGTATAAGATAAAAAATTGTGCAAGAAGAGGAAATTGAAAGTTAAGAAAGTTCTCCACATTTCTCAAAATCCCTAGAACTTGATTTGGCATGATAGTATTTTTTTTTAAGATCAAGTTCACAAATTACTAAATTCATCAGTGTTATGAAAAATATGGATTGTTTTTGGGTCTGCCAGTTATTCGAATCACCCAATGTAGGAAAAAATAACTAATATAATTGATCTTTTATTTAAAATAAAATTTATCATCAAGTAAAAAACAATTCAAGATTATAAAATTCCATTGCACACTTGCTGATTTAGATACCTACACCCTGGACAGAGTTGTTTATTCCACCATTCGAGACAGTATTTATAAATGAGAATTGAAAAATTTAATTCATAATCTGATTCTGTGTCAAAAATTAAAAGTCCGAAGGCACACAGCTGATAGTGTCTTCAGAAATTAAAATTCTGATGTAAAAAATTTGATGACATTAAAACAAATATCAAGCATTGAAAACATACCTCTTTATCCTTAATTACTTGCTTAGGCCTCTTGAGTAAGTCATTTACAACTTGTTCAGATTCGAATGTGATAAAACAGAAGCCTTTCCTCTGGTTTTTAATTTTGTCAAATGGCATCTCAACTTCCATTATCTGAAACAGATTAAAATTATTTTTAAAAATTATTTTCATAATGAGATGTATTTATCTCACCGTTCCGAACTGTGCAAAGTAGGATTTTATGTCTTCATCAGTGAGATCTGTGGACAAACCCCCTACGAATATTTTACCGTGTCTAGCTTTAGCCTTTTTTGGATCAACTTTTTTTCCATTGATAATATGATCGCCTGCTGCTATCACTTTGTCCAATGTTTCAGTAGATTTGAAAACAACAAATGCAAAACCCCTAGACCTGCCAGTGTTTGGGTCAGTTTTTACATTTATGCTCTCAATTTCACCATATTGCCCAAAATGTTCACGAAGTTCCTCTGTAAAAAAATAGAAGTTTGTATTGTGGAAATTACTGGAAAAAAGTGGAATGAATTGAAAGTAAACATCAGCATTGGAATTATCAACAAAAATACTCAGTAGCAGAACTGACAAAATGAAATCATCATAAAATATTTTGATTTTCATAACAATTTCTTCAAAACAAATTCAGCTAGGACTGACTTGGTAGCTCACACAGTATATCTACTATTATTATGCAATAAAAAAATCACATTATATGGATTCTAAGCTGTTTTTTCTATAAAGTTTTCAAACTGGAGTCCTAGGGATGAGTTACTTCAAAATTTTATATAGCATAAATAATGTAGTCATTTGAACATCATCAGCACTTAACGACAGCTTGAAAATTTCAATAAAAATGAATATAAAAGATTATAGTTATCTAATGATACTAGATAGCATTTAATTCTAATTATCAAACACTATAAGATACAAAAACTATCACATTTATGACTCGAATTCTTTATAGACACTCTCCCTATTTATTTGAAAAGAATATACATTATCTGTTCAACAATCAATTTTATACAGAAACAAAATTATTTCAGAGTAATGTTATGAAAGAATACCCTTGAATTCACAGTACTGATATGTTCATTCTAAGTTAGAGATTAAAGTTCAATGTATTAACACATGCTGTTGTACAGATGGATAATGGGACTACTCAGTCCTTCCCACTTAATTTTAGTCTCAAGGAAAAAAGTAAGTTCCAAGTGTATGTTTCCAGAAAAGCATTTATACTTTTCATTTCAGTGTCTTAACTTTTGTCTTTAAATTGTGAATTCGAAAGTTACCCAATTTCAAATTTTAGAACTAAGATGTCAAATAATGTGAATATCCACAAACAGATACTTCAAGTAATCTAACTGAATGGTTTACAGCTCAAAAAACAGTTGATAGGTTTATTAAATTCAACTGAAAGTCAAACCGATGGTGCTTGATTTTTTGTTAGGATAGTACAGTTTATAATTACAAAAAAGTAGTCTAGAAGAGTAACATTTGATGAAATTGTTCGCAAATCGCACATTTAATTATATTCCAATTGGTAACACTATGTCAAATATCACCAGTCATGAGGATGTATAAACCAACCATTTCTAAAATGACCAAATATTTTAGAAACGTTAAATAGGTAATATGAAATAAATCTATAATTTGACATAGGGTAATTATCTCAAATGTAGTAATAACCAACTTGAAACTATTTTCTTTGAATTTGCTCAATCAATCCCATACTTTTTGCAATATCTATTTACACACTTCCAGATAAGTCACTTTGTACCTGTATGAACATGACTTTTTCTTAATTATATCAACTGTTGATTTCATCTATGTTATTGATGAATTGTTTATTTTGTGGAAATTCATGATCACTTTAATAAGAAGAAAGAAAACTCTTTTTGTCTAATGTCCACAACATTTATTTATTCTTGCGACCGGTTTCGCAGTTTAGCCCAGAAGTTAGTTTTACTTGATAATGGGCTAAACCCGGAAACCAATCGTGAGAATGAATAAAAGTAGTGGAAATTAGACAGTGTTTTCATTCATTCTATTAAAGTGTTAATGTCATCATTTCTCCAATGAATCATATAAAAGGAAATATTTCGGTGAAAAATTAGGGAGGTCAGAATTCGACTCTAATGAGAGAAAGAGGATGCATTGTGTTGTGGGCAAGCTTTATATTTTTTGACCTACGTTACTGATGACACAAAATTTGCCTCGGGAGATCAAACTTTAAAAATAACATGAAGTAATGTTCATAATATGCCTTTGAATGTATGAAATTCAATCTTTTATCCGATTAAGCCAGTTTAATTTAATTACGTCCACCAAGCCATTCTCCATTGGAGATTGTATTCAAAAACGATTTGAAAATCATTTTCCAGATTTATTTTGAACATCCTTACAATGTATTTGATAAAAAGTTTTCAGCACTTTATAAACAGTCAAATAAAGTAGAAACTGACATAACATAATGTCAAATTCTGTTTCAAAACCAACCTCACTCTAGTTTTGAATCGTCATGAATACGTTTCAAATCATAGTTGGTGTGACATCATCATTTTAACTCCAGAATGAATGTATTTGAATCACAGATGAATACGTTTTGAATACATGAGCACCAGAAAATGCCTTTTATTTTCATTCTCTCTTCTAAATCCCTATTTCAATAATTAGTGCCATTTGAAAGTAAAAAGAAAAGGAAAATAGCAGTCCAGAATTGAATTTGATTTTTCATTGAAAGACTATAAAGTCTAATAATAAAGATAAAAATACTCACTATCAGTTGTTTCCCAATTCATGCCACCGACAAACAATTTCCTGTAATTGAAAATGTTTTTTTAGTAATAGTGAATACTTTCAGTAGTTCCTAAACAATAAAAGTAATATTTTGAAAGCTTAAATCTGAAATGACTAAAAGTCGTTATAGAACAAGAAATTCAATGATATATGGATACAGCAAAAGATTAAAACGTAGTTGAATCAAATGGATCTGCAATCTCAAACTGATCTGAAACTTATACTGACTAATCTGTGAAACAAATTATAGCAAAATTTAATGTAATGAAACAATTAAACTTTATTTGGATCATGACTGAATTTTCCAAAGTGAACTGTTAACATTGAGTTTACTAAGTGTTGGCAGAAGAAAGTGCCCAAGGATAAATACCATGGGTCCTAGTGCTCCCAGTCCTTCCATACTCCATCTTCCACTTAGCTGACTCAGCCACCTGGAGAAAAGGAACCATGTTTAAATTGGATTTGAAAGGTATCCTAAAACCTGGCGTCCTATTACTGGTACTGAACTGATACTTATTTCAACAAGACCAAGAAATTGCAAAAGAAACTCAAAAGTGAATTATATTCAGTCAATTAAATCCACTGAAAGACAAAATTCCAACTGAGAAATTGATTTAGCTGAAAAAGATAGTAAAATCTGGATTGACTGAATTGGAAATTATCCTAAAAAAAAACTGCAAATTCAAAGTAGGCGCCAAACAGAGCTTAATCCGCCATTTTCTTCCATAAAACTTGGCCGGTTGACCATGATGATAGGTGATATGACCAAATTGCAAAAAGCAAACTAAAAAATACAATAAAATTCACAATGACTAAGTGTTGAAATGAACTATAGCCGGTTTTTCAACTTAAAAGATATTATATCACTTATGATTAAAACAGATTCAAATTACGTAAAAGGAATATACTTTCTACGTTAAAAGATAAATTAGCTTAAAAATTAAATGGGGTGAGATATGGGGCAATATCCAATGTATCAAATATTAAATCATGACTTACCTATCATCATCTCGTCCAGGGGTATCAGCACTTCCACTGTCGGCTTGTGGAGCATCACCAGAGCCATTTTGCTGATTTTGTTCAGCGGTTACGTCCGATGAAAAATCTTGTCCGTTTTCCATTGTCGATTTAGTTTTGAATTAAAAACGTTAAAAGATTTTTTAGATGTTTTTACAATATAATGATAGATATAAACACCGGCAAATCACACAACACTATGCAATGAAGACACCCAAAAGAGGAAGATGACGCGTCAGCAACAAAAATATCTCTTCTTTAACCCCACCACGTCATAACCGGCAAGTTAACCAATACAAACAGTTCATTTAAAATGGAATGAAACATGCGCACTAAGATGCCTACTTTCAAATTTCTTCCTATTCTTATATTGGCTGGCTGTTTCATATCCGGAAATTAACCGTAAAAGTTCTATTGGGTGCAATCGGGTTACCACTAACGATATTTTTTCTATTACTTCGGAAAGCGACCTGTGTCGACTATATCGAATCGACTTTTCAACAAGAAATTCTGATTTTAGGACTTGAGAATAAAAGTTTTGCTTTATAACTTGTGTTTAGTACAAAACTATATGCAAGAAAAACATCACTACATAATCTATATCCATCCAACAAACAAAGTAACCCGAACAAAAATAGATGCGTGATCAAAGTATGGTCACTACTCACATTTGCATAGATTAAGCAGTAATATAGATCAATATGGCTCTTTCCAGCATGTAATTCAAATGAATATTTTCAAAGATATTGCAGATTTCAAATGCAGGGACATGCAGAAATTCAATTAAGGAAGTAATGATAAAATAAATTAGCAGATAAGAAAGTAAAAGCACCCAAAGGCTGACTTTTGACTTAAAAAAGGTCAGATATCAATCTTGCTGAAGTGCTCGGCAGCAGGTTGAGGACCGCTCTAGGAGGAAAGGGAGTGGAAGGAGTGGGACATTAGGTTTTCCTCGCAAAATTTATTTTGTGGGGCGAAGCTTTTATCCCAGAGCATTCAACCCGAGAGGAGGCATGGGGGGCACTTCGCCCTCTAGCACTCTATGATCAGAAGTGATTGCACGCGTTTATGGGAGCTTTCTAGCGAGGAAAATAACAATACTTTAAAGACATTCTGTAGTACATTTAGTATAAGCATTGCAACCGTTCGGAGGCGAGGCGTATCACTAGTATATTATGGATGAAGAAAGCATCCAAGTTAAAATATATATTTTTGAGTAATACGGAAGAAGAACTTGATTATTCCGAAATTGGGCTGGAATCCCAATTGTAACAATAATAAATAGTTATTAAAAAATCAATGATTATTCTGATTCATAACCATGTGTTCCACTAAGCGCTCACAACGATCAAAATGCTCTTTCAGCCGTTCCACATAACGATCGCGATCGTTGTGGTCGCGGCGAAAATGTCACTCATGACGTCATTACTTTCGCTCACGATAAGCTCATAAAAACCCATCTCAGCAGGAGGAGGAGGTAGGTCGAAGTGGACGTTGAGAATATTTCGGTACAATTTTTGAAATATGACATAAATAATGTCTGTCATTCGTAATTCATTTCTAATTTCTTAACTTATTCCATTATTCAATCTCATCTAAGTGTTCAATTAGACATATTTTCAAAATGTTCAGTGTAATACGTGATAGAAAATCGTGTACCTGAAATGATTTTTTTGAATTCTCCATCTAAATAACGATGAAATATATTCTCATAATCAATAATACGTGGGCCTGAGTTTTCGATTTTTACGATTATTATTTTGTAAAGTTACAATCCACTCTTCATCTGAACTAGATGAATTAGTTTCTAGGACACTATTGCGACGTATCAACAAATATCCAATTGCCGTAAAAGACATTTAGATTACATTCAAAATCAATTTTTTCAATAACTTCACTGAAATTATATATTAAAAATTGAATTATACTTCTTTTTTAATATAAATGAAGTTAGCTTGCAATTATTGAAACTTATTTTCGAAGATTACGTAACCTTCTAAAAACATTTACCTTATTTTTTTAACTTCGCCATTTGTAAAGTTTACATGAACGCCCAAAACGCTCCAGAATCCATTCCACTTGAATTTACCCTCGCAAGCAAGTGGAACGGGAAAAACTGCGGCCGTGAGCGCTTAGTTGAACACGCCCTAAGTGATCTATATAGAGCTTGGAGACCTGGGTTATAAATAAATGACTTTGTCCCCGTAATGTTTTCTGAGCGTACGGATTGTGGACAGAGTATATGTTTGCTAGTCTCAATCTAAGGCACTGTTCTCTGTTCAATTAGAGAATATACAGCTGAAAATATATTACCTTTTTGTAACACCGGTGTTTGAGATGCAATTCTTTAGTTCATGTGGAAGTATAACATATTCATCTCAGTATTGTATGAAATATCTTCATATGACTTTTATAGGATATTCTTAATTAACGATAAGATTTAGAGGTGTAGTATGGTAACGTAGAATATGGGTTACGACCTCTATTCACAACTGCGACGGTGTAAACTGAATTGGATTCATTGTCAATGTCTTAGAAAACCATGAATTTAAGAACACATCAAAATCGTTTTTCAAAATATCACTGTCAAATGACAATTGAAACATCTGTCTGACCTTCACGTTGATTTTGGAGCTAATCGATCACATTTTTCTTCTTGTTCTCGTAAATACCGAACACAGAGCAGATGTACCTAAATGAGACAACTGTGAATTATTGAACAATGACGTTCGAAGCAAGCTATTTGATCGCTCAGACACAGAACACCCTTGTTCTGTGACTCAGATATCTATTAAACAAAGATAATTATTTCCAAAATAGATTACACTATCTTTGAAATTGGTTTTGCTATAATGACCTAGATCCGGCAGCTTTGGAATCTTGGATTCCGATCACAAACCAATTACTCTAAGTGGTTTTTTATTCCGGTGTCAGAACTGTGAGCGGGCAATACTACCGCAAGGGTGCGTTAACGTCAATGCAAATATTGCAAATCTGAAAGAAAACAAAAAATAGGTTCAGTGATAAATTGCAAGTTATGGAATTCAAATAAAAAACAGAAATTTGCGTATTAATTTCGTAACTCTGGGCTCAAATGTTCAATCTTATGCTATTTTTGAAAGGTTGGGCAATATTCCAACATACTTCCGAACAAATTAAACTAGGTAGTAATATTTGAGTTTCCTACCACAATTTCTAATGGTAATTATCAATCATAAATTCAAAATCACAGAATAAAGATCTATGTTATTGATGACTTGTTTATTTTGTGGAAATTCATAATCACTTCAATGAGATGAATGAAAACACGTTTTATCTAATTTCCACTAGGTTTATTCATTCTCATGTTCATCAACTACGCCAATTTTTAGGTCTGATAAATAAGTTACTTCAGAAAATTCATACATAAATTTGCTGACGAGTCAAGCGTATTAACAAAATTATTGCGAGTATGGACAGATGAACATATTCAGACTGTGAAAAAATTCAAAAAAATACTAATAACGAGACCATTGCTCATAATTTTTGATCCGAACCTGAAAACTATAATGTATACGGACGCCAGTCGAGACGGATTGAGTGGAATACTCACAGTGTTGCCAATGACATATCTACAAAATACCCACACCATCCAACCAAAAGACCCGCTTTTGCCCGCGCACTATTTCAAAATACACTCACTTTACCTCCTTCTGAGACATTCAAAAGCACTTGAATTTTTTGTTTGAATTTCGTCTACATAGAATTACAGTTTGAAGCGTAACATTGATAAAATATTATTACAAATGGGTAGATTATTTGTAGCTAATAGTGAATATATTTTTAGTTCCGATCTTCTGATTTGTTTATTCAATTCAACATTCTTACCAATGTCAGTTATTTTTGGAGTGTTAGACACCTGTGGAATGTTATATACATGTTTTTCAGATAAATTATGTCTTTTAATGTTAGTTTTGTGGATCATAAAGGACCTATTGCAAATTTTACAAAGGGCTAGTTCATGTCCACTTTTTTATGTTGTAATTTTGATTTCGTCGAGTTTGGAATTCTGGAATTTCTTCCCATGATT
>WOGR01004407.1:0-14768 GCA_015342045.1 Leptinotarsa lineolata | reverse complement strand
TATATATTCAGTGGACCAAATAAGACCCACTTAACGAAAATGTTTTTTTGTTAGCCATCTGAAAATATGATTGTATGGCAGCTATATAACATTCATATATGTTTTTCAAACCACGCTTTTGAACCTTTGTCTTACTTAAAAAGCTTTTCTCCTTTTGAAATAGCTGTAGTCGGTTTATTTTCATTAAACCAAGATTTTGTTACTTCTAGGGCGCAATAATTTAAGAATTTGTTTCTTGCTCCCCTGTCTTTTTTGTCTCTAATCTGGCATTTTGAGAATATTCTTAAAACTAACGGATAATTGTTGTGCAGCAATGGTCTTATCATCATCTGAGCTATCATGTAAGCGATAATTGTCATCGGAACTCCCGGAGGTAGTACTAGGTAGTACTAGGTATTGAAACGGAGCTATCCCTAGGAATTTGAGGTGTAAAAGTGGAAGTGGACGGGATAGCTGAATTATCATGGAGAAACCTGTGTTCAGTTATATCCAAAGGGGCGAAGGCTATATCAGTAATTGCTTTGGAATCATAAGGGTATATTCCCGTTGTTCTGAAACCTGATATTATATTAGAAGATGCATTTGCCTTCGTCTACACTTTTGAAAAAATGGTGCCAAATTGAAATTTGTTTATTGTACGATTTGGCTGATTTGTCCAATATGTAATCACTTCGTCATCCCAGTAACTCCCAAATATGTCAAATACAGCTTTATCCACGGGTTGTAGCTCATGAGTATAATTGCTTGGCAGGCAAAACAGTGCAATATCATGCGACTCAGTTGCATCGACTATTCCTGCATCCAGGTGGGAGGATGCTCCATCAAAAATCAGTAAAACTTTTTCCCGCAGGCTTGTACTCAGCAAAATGGTGTACCTATTTGATGAAAACTGGTGTGGTCATGCTTCCTTTCTTGGTTATTTCAATAACTGTTTTAGCAGGTAAATTATTCAGCCATTTTTTCTTCTTTCTTTTTCCTCTAAACAATATCAAAGGCAGAATCATTTGACCTATAGCATTAGCTCATGCAACTATGGAAACATTTTCAGCATATTCCTGCGAGATCACCTTTACGAGCGAATACTTGCTGAGATTTATGCAGATTTAGGCGGCAGCCCTTCTCATCTATGTTAAATATGCGATGAGAGCTTTGAAGAACATCCAGTTTCAGCATAACTATTTTTAGTTTTTCGAAATAATCCTCGACTATAAACCTATTCAACTAAACTGCTCTGGCTGAATACATGTCATGTGCACAGAGTATACATGACATAAGAATTTGTTGGGAAGTGGCTCGCTATCCATTATATAAGAAACGATTATTTTCATATGGAATCAATAAAAGAAGATATCTGCAGCAGTTATAAATTTTTTGTGGGTGAGTTATTCTGGGCCATATCTGCAGCAGTTAGCAATTGTGTCAGTGTGTTTTTATGCTGAAAACTGTTTATATTTTTCATTCAATTATTCATCGTGTCTGTTTCAGAAGTAGACTTACAAGAAATCAATAATGTGATCATACAGGAGGTGAAAGTATTGGACCAAAGAGTCTTATGATCATTGCCAATAAATGAAGCATATGTAATGAGGAATATTGTCAAAACCCAAATTCTCAAAATCACTAATATCTGAAAATATTAAATTTTTCAAGTTTATAACCTGAGTGCACCGCACTGTAATGGTCGATCTAAAAGTTTATTCACGTAATAATATTCGGCAATTGGCAATAATGCTGATTGGCAATATGAGACTTGTACCCAAAATCGGAGACTTTTGATTTTGTATTGTTGAACTATATATTTATTAAGCGTAACATTGTTGAGGGTTATGTTGTACCTATATTTCAATAAACTTGAGTATTTTCTACGTATGATTATTATTTCGATATAAATTCTACCATCTGAGTTAACCCCTAACTCGTGAGCATTTGGGCAGTATTATGAATTTATGCAGCAGCTTTAGCACATTCATTATTTCGATAATAGGTTGTTTCAATTTCTATTTTTCCTTCAGTAGAATAAACCACGTTGGAACACAGTGAACAAGGGTGACTCCGGACATCTTCAATAATGTAAGGAACGCTTTCGAAAGTATTATTATGGAACTAGATAGAGGTCATTTTGAACAATTTATCCGTTGATTGTGTTGCCAATGAAATTATATTTTGTTAATTTCCTCAATAAAATGAGCGACAGCGAAATTTCTGTTTTTTTCCTAAATAAAACGTTCAACATTTAATTTCTCAATAAAGAATCAACCGATTTCAAAAACAATCACAGAAGTAATAGAGGAACGAAAGATCTTTCAAATGATGTACCACTCGACCCCCCTGCCATTGAAAAAAATAGGGAGGTTGCTGACCGCAGTGGGGTGAAGTTTCGGGTATGATTTACATATAAGAATCAGAACCCCTAAAAATAAAAATTGACGTATTCTTTGAAATTTTCGATTACATGTCCGTTTCTGACTTACAGGGGGGGTCAAGTTTTCGTTGGAACGCCCTTTACATCCGACACATGATGTGTGTTAGGTATTACTAATTATTTTCCAGTAGCTATCCTCATGGGGTGTTTTCTTTGTTCAAAACCTATTTCAAGTCGGGAATTTTTAAAGCGCAAGTCATGGTAGTTAGGAAATATCAATTTGACCAAAAACAATTTCTCGATGGCGCGAAGGCTTTGATAATGATCTGGCAGTGGCTATTGTGTTGCAACAAGTTTATCTAGTAAACGAAATTTAAAAAAAAAACTGTTGATATTGGATGACTAAGATGGTTTGCATTGACGGCGTATTTCGTGGAAATAAATTACAAAATACTAATAAACGATAACTTTTAAACATTCGATTGTATGATGTTTAAAATTATAAAAAAGAGAAGCGATCTTCGATAGGAAATTGCGGATATACGTCAATGTCTCATGAAACTGTTGTATTATTATTTCTTGAAGATTTCCTATACAATAATCTGTAATGAATGTTTTGAAAAGTGTCTTTTTTGATAAACAATTGCTAAAATAGTCCATATTAAGTCACATATTCCTTGTGGATTACAGAACCCATTATTATGAAGTAAAAAATATAAGTTATCCTTCAGAGATATACAGGAAAAATGAAAAACTCGAATTCATTTTTTTTACTTATATCTGGCTTAATTGAATGGGTTTCCAAAACCTGTTTGCAATATGGCACTGCAATTTTTGATGGACTGAAGAAATATGCTGAAGAAATTGGTTTTCTGTTTCAGTGCAATTTTCCATAAGACCCAATAACTTTTGAAGTGGGTGGAATATTTACGTGTGTGGATTATTTCACTGTTAATGTGCATATGGATTTTCATTCCATTATCGGGAAACATCAGAATATGAAAATCTTTTGTCTTCGACTTTTAATCTAGTTTTTATTAGAATGAAAAGAAATTCGCGTGAAATGGAAACGGCTCAAATTCTCATGCATGTACTAGATGGGCTGACAAATTTGCAGGCTTTCTTTTCAAGGACAAAACACAAGCACTACAGGAAAACCCTTAAGGCGCTCTGTGCGAAAGTAGCGATTCACGTTGGATTTGAATCGCTGGAGATTGAATTCATTTGGGAACGTTCTCAGGAAGTTTATTCCACATGAACGCAGTTCTCCAATTGAAAGAGTTTTTAAACAGTGAAGTTCGAAGTGTACTGAGTTGAACCTCAGCCACAGTCCGTCGCGTATTTCTGATGGAATCAAATGTGTCAAGTCACTTGAACATCTTCCGTGAAAGTATCTATAAAAAATGCCAACAGTTCTTGACTCTTCATGTTTTTCGATTGCGTTATTCCAAATATGGGTGACATACGATAGAGGTCACCTATTGATCTTTGTTTCCAAAAGCCATTGCTAGCGAAGTGACGTCTTTCTTCATCCAATGTGTTGGATCGCCCAAGATGGCGGAATAGTTATTTTTCATGCACTACCATAATACATGGGTTTCATATGAAATTGTTTGCGGAAAATAATACAAGAAACGAAATGACGACTCTCTGAATCCAAGATGGCATACTAGGTTTTTTGTGCCCTCCCATAATATGGGCATTAATAGGTCAAAGTTCACCATGTGGAAGGTTTTTCTGAAAATGATATGCGAAATAGAAAGACTAGATATTTTTATGCACTCCCATGATGTGGGTATTGAATGAAAGGTTTTGCTGAAAAGTATAGAAAATATAAAGTGACGTCACTATAAATCCAATATGAACGACTTCCAAAGATGGTGGACTATGTTTTCATGCACTCTCATGATATGGAGATCATATGGAGAGGATCAAGGGAAAAAACAAAATAATGGGAAACAAGATGGCGGCCATACCAATTTCAGAGAATTATAACTTGTCAAAAGTTTAGGAATAGTTTAGTGGTACTAAGAAGCATATCCTGCAGCGAACAAAAAGTAAATTATTGAAAAAACATTTTGAAAACAAGCTTGTTCATCACATGTTTTGGAAAGAAGAACTTAAACTTCTTCATTATATTATACACGTTGAGTATATAATATAGGTAAAGACTTGTTAAACTATCTAGTTAAACACGAATACGATATGCAGCTTGATGTAGACAGAAATAATTCTCAGCAAAAAATTATATGTTTTGTCATAAAATAGGAAAATATTTTCATTTATTATCTTTTTTCCAGAGCAGTAAATAAA
Source organism: Leptinotarsa lineolata (assembly GCA_015342045.1). Classification (NCBI taxonomy): domain Eukaryota; kingdom Metazoa; phylum Arthropoda; class Insecta; order Coleoptera; family Chrysomelidae; genus Leptinotarsa; species Leptinotarsa lineolata. The sequence continues at coordinate 10,093 of WOGR01004407.1, read as the reverse complement.
TGCTTGCTTTTGAAAATGTTTTTTCCAAATAATTTATTTGAAGATGAATACAATTCCAACTTGAACTCCAAGTTCCTTCTGTAGACTCCTAACCTGTGCTCCTCACCTGCCTTATATACTCTTTGGATAAGAAAAAAAAAGATAGGTTGATTCGTTGAAAATAATAATTATATCAGATAAGATAATGCTATAATCTTCATGAGTTGACTGTACTCTTAAAACAAATAAATATAACATATGAATTGCAAATAATATAAAATAGATGGCAAAAGAATCTTGAGAACAAAATTAAGGCAGGGATTGGTCCCTATTATTGCGAGTTTATGTATCAGTGTTTGATACATGTAAACTAAGTAAATGAGACTTCCGTGCCCTATTAGATATCTGATAGATTTTTTGGGAATGAATCATAGAGGTGTGGGTGTAGGAATCAAACTGCATGTACGCAATATGCTTAGGCTTCGTGGTGTTTTTTTAATTAGGTACTCACAAATGAAGCTACCATCTGAAGTATATACAGCGTGTCCCGCTTTTCATGAATCTATCCCCACATTTATGTTGCTTGAAATGCAATTTCTCACATATTTGCAATATTCCTACAACTGAAGTGAAAAAACTTAAAATGTAAAATGAGAAATGAAAGTTTTCTATGTTTTTTACCACTTTTATTCGTAACTGAAGTTACTGCAGTTTCGTCCCCCCATAAGGACATTTACATTAAACAGTTTAATGTAAAAGGATGAAACTGCAGTAACTTTAGTTACGAATAAAAGTGGTAAAAAACATAGAAAACTTTCATTTTTCATGATGATCTCTTACCACATAGCAAAGGCTTCATCCATCAATTTATTGAAATAAAAATGTGTATAATTACAAAGTTGGGAAAATCTCTTTAATCGTATCGATTGTTTTTGACAAAACAAAAGCAAGTCGATGAAAACCCCAGAGTTCAGATACCTCATTAATCCGAGATATATGACAGATAGCTCTTCATGAAACACACACAATGAAGATAAAGCAACGACACTGTTTTATAGAAAAACAAAATATATTTTCAGAAAATGTGTATTATTTTGTTGTACTTAGATGACTCACAGCAATGTCGGAAAGCCCACTTTGAAAATTGGTGCCTCTTGCGCAGTTATACCCACGTAGTATATGCTCTTAATGTTGGCATAGTAATGATTATAAAGAAGTTAGTGAATGTATAATTCATATGATACAACCCCAAATGCACCAATGCAATCCCTAATTTTCTGAGTTGAGCTTATAACAATTTGCTGAAATTCCGAGACCGTAAGGCCCAATTCACATTCCAAAATGCTTCCAATCGCATGACGTCAGTCATGCGATTGGAAGCATTTTTGTCGATTGATACTGGTCTACGAGTGGTATATGTTGAGATTGTTTCAAAAAGAAAACGATACTGTAATCTCAAAAACTTGATTTCAAGAAGTTGATCAAACTTTCTATTAAATTTTATTCAGTCGAACTGTCTAGTATTAGGTCATTTCAAAAGTTTTGTCCGTTTCAACGTGATTTGTTTTTGTAGCTCCATATCTCTATGAATATTATTTCCACTGAGTCGTAGTATATACTGATCGATAGGGAGTTTTGTACTCTATACATTGAGCTATTAATTTTTTCTAAATTTTATTTTTTGCCTCTTTTCAGCTTATTACTAAGGGATATCATTATGCGTTTTTCTCTACGAATTAAATTTGAACCAAAGCGCTGCCGAAATAGCCCAAAAATTAACTAGGCATTCGGCAATGATAGTGTTGATGAACGCACTATTCGACGTTGGTTTGCGAAATTTCGTTCCGGATATTTTAGCCTAGAAGAAGAGCCCCAAAGTGGTCGACCTACAGTAATCCATGACGAGGATTTAAGGACCCTGGTGGAGACAGACCCATGACAAACGATGCGTGGGATGGCGAAGAACTGGGCGTCAGCTTCCATGCGGTTCTTGATGGTTTAAAACGTATTAGAAAGGTCAAGAGGCTCGAAAAGTGGGTGCCACATGATATGAACAATCGACAGAAGTCTGTTGTTCTTTGCTTTTGCACAACCAACGCGATCCTGCTTTGGATCGAATCGTCAGGAATGGAAAGTGGATCCTCTATGACAGCATGCCACCCCGGCACTTTCCAAAGTCGAAAACCCATTAAAAAAAAGACCATGGTTACTGTAAGGATAACTTTCTGCAACTGGGCCAAATCATCACAGCAGAGTCCTATTGTGAGGAAACTGACGAAATGTACCAAAAATTGCGTCAGTAGCAGCTGGAACTGGTCAACAGAAGAGGTCCGATCCTGCTACACGACAACGCCTGTCCGCACGTTTCACAAATCACCGGCCGAAAATTAAACGAATTAAGCGTCAAAGTTCTGCCTCACCCACCATACTCCCCAGACCTCTCGCCAACCGACTACCATATTTTCAAGCGCTTCGATGATTTTCTCACCGGTAGAACCTTCGCAATCAAGACCAGGCATAAACAAACTTCGTCGACTTTATTGAATCCCGAGCACCCAATGTGGCTCGTTGGGAAAAGTACACTGATTCAAATAGCGCTTTATTTCGATTGAATTGAGTGAGTATTAACTGAAATATTACAGTTAAAACACTGTAAAAACTACTACGTTTTTATGCATTGAGAGAAATTATCACAGTGAAGTGTTTTTCAATATTTTGAACATGAACTATTGATTGAGTTCATCAGAAAAGGGTTCATTACATATGCCCCCTATTCATTTCTTATATTTCATGCACTGAGTGGGTTGATGAAGTATGAAATGAAATTATAGGTTTATTCCTGAATTTATTTTCAAAAAGTTTAGAGAATAATGACCATTGTAATAAACCTTCATTGTAATGAATTGCTTCCTAATTCCAAATTTTTTATTTGGTGTAAAGCGTTTCAATCAAGGAATCTTCATTGAATCTTCACAATTCAATTTGTGCGTGAAAAAGTAGTCTAAACATGTTACGAATTAAGGTAGTAAAAGCAATGGAACAAGGAAGTAAATAGGTATATATAATATGAATGATATCATTATTCATCTGAATTCAATCCTAAGTTTTCTCATTTCCTGTTCTGCATGGGAATGCAGAGAATGCGATACGTGTAACTAACAAAAATTAAAAAGATCAGGCGGTACCCTTTTGCTTCAGAAACGACCTTGTTTTATTCTTCATTTTCTCTTCTAAAGCATTGACTCAATGAAAAATGAGGTAGCTACTAGTTTACTTTCAATACTGGTCTTTATTTCATTCCAACCCAGCACTTCAAATGGTTCACACTGCAGAGGGACGTCTAAAAAATCCAATTTATTTTTTAGGCGGAATTCGTACCAGCAGTAGTGATGTGCGGTATATCAATATATAATTTCGGACAAGTTGTCTACACATTTTTACAAAGAATTTTCATTTATAGTTTTGAAATTTTTCTCTTTCCCTTGTTTCGTATATTCATTGAAATTAGACAGAAGAAATGTATATGAAAAGGGTATACGAGAAAAATAGAAAACCAAAAAAATATAAGTAATGAACAATTATGTAGAAGAGCAAAACGATAAATAAACGAAAAGAAGGAAAAAGAGAAAAAATATACGGAGTGTTTTTGTTCATATGCAATACTTATAGTAAAAAGTATAAAGTTTCTATTAAGTATTTTTTCATAAACCCTGTTAGTAGTAGTAATTCAAAATTCAAAAAGTAATACAAATTATGAAAAAAACAAAAAAAAATCAATTGGCGCTCCGGGGCGACTTGATTAATTCCAGTGGCGCATTTTCTTTGTCACCTGCAGGAAAACCCGGAAAAACCTACAGCACCACATCATATAAAGATCTTGATCTGCCAATGTCCTTTCATAAAACAAAATGTGGGGTGTCTCCAGAGGCTCCAATAAATTCAAGGTATTACCAGAAAATTTTGTGACACGACTATCGTCAAAATTAAACCAGTCCGTTCCATCCTTGACCAAAACGTAATAATGACCAGATTCAACGCCAGGACCACCGTGATCAATGACTGCATGAATGTTATAATAGTGATCTGTTAGATTGAAGTGTTCATCTATTTTGAACCTCCGTAAGAGTTTGGTGCTTCTGTCTAAACATATGAAATTATATTATTTTTCCTGACCTATTTAGAAATGAAACGAAATATAGGGTATTCAATTTTAAAAAACACAACTTATGTCACTTTTTTATCCACTCTTTAAACTCCAAAATAATTTCCATCTGCAGCCCTAATCAATATACATGTGATGAAATGAATAGATTCTCGAAAAAATTCATGGTTTGGTTTATAGGGACTGTGTCGTATGGGGTGCCCAACCCTGTATATGCGATTCCGTACATAAGCGCGGAAAGGTTACATGTATAAAAAATGTTGTCTCGTATTAGTTCAACTTCAAAAGTCAAAATTTAGTCTTTGGGCTAGTTATCATATAAAAAATCAAGACTCCGACCAAAAGGCAATATCACATTATTTTCATTTTTTACATTAAAGCGTCTGGTAGATATTACTGCCAACGGGAAGATTCCAGCAGTCTCATATTCTATGGGACCTCACGAAAATCGGCAGTAATACTTTGAGAGAAGTGAGCTAAATATTTTCGTACCTTCAGAACCTGTATCTAGGAATTGGAGAACAGATATGAGATAGATAAAGATCCTGGTCCTTTAAGTTGGTCTATCCGCTTAGATTTAGAAAAATGAAAAAATGGGGTGAATCGAATATGCCATCGCTAAATGTTTCTAAAACAATTCTGATAACATTCAAGTGATTGGAAGTAAACCTGTAACTGAATTTCTTGGTATATTCATTGACAGTAATTTAAAATGTGATACGCAAATTACTGCTTTAAAAAAGAAATTATCTTCTAGTTGCGTTGCCATTAATGTCATATCTCGTGAACTCGGATTTTCAGCAGCAATAACTGCATACTATTCACTTATGGAGAGTCATATCCGGTACGGAATACCTTTCTGGAGCTAAGGCAGCCAGATCCTGTTGCAGAGTATATTCGTTATCCAGAAAAGAGCTTTGAGAATAATATTCAAATTGAAGATGTGTGACTCATGTAGGCCAGTTTTCTGCAGAAATAAAATATCAACAATATTTTAAATATTCATTTTTGTTAGAGACTGTCTTCTTACTTCACAAACATTAAAGAAAAGTTTGAAAGCCATACAGAAAGATCTACGCGTAGCGATAAAAAACTTGCCCATTCACTGCCCACATCATTGATCAGGCAGTCTCAAATCTATACAAGGTGTAACATAAGTACGTTAAAATATTCAAGTGACGTATTCCAGAGACAATTTAAAGAAAAAATGTCTATATGAACTTGTGTCCGAAAATGCTTCGTTCCGGAGATACAGGGTGTTGAAATTTTTTTGTTAGCTTTTTGAAAATAACTCTTGCAAAAAATAAGTATTAATTTTGCTGTAACATCTAGAGGGCGCTGCGTTCGCTGTCATTGTTTATTTCAAATTTCCCAAACTTTTTTGACAGTAAACTTTTGGTACTTTTCATGAAAAAACCTAATTTCCACACCTTTTCCAAGTAAAAAAAAGTACACCTCCTCAACAACGCTGGAGGTGATCGTTTTCGAGATATTTACAATTTTCTATATCGATGCATATCACTTAGCTCCTAGGGCGCTAAGTGAAGTTGCTGAGAATATTACAAAAACTAAGTATGTGATGGATCTCGTTAAAATAAACAACTTTTATTTATAAAATAATTGATAAAAACAACTAAAAATGCAAAAAACTCATGACAAAAATAATCCATGTTTTGAAAAAACTCAATAGTATGTATCTCGAAAAGGAATGATTTTTCGATAAACATTTTGAAGGAAAAAGTTGTTTATTTTGACGGTATCAACCACATACTTAGTTTTTGTAATGTTCTCGGCAACTTTACTTAGCGCCCGCTAAGTAATATGCATCGATATAGAAAATTATAAACCATCACCTCCACAAAGTAACAAAAATTGACTGTTGAAAAAGTTAGGGCGATTTTGAATCGATAATGTCAGCGTACGCAGCGGCCTCTAGGTGTTACATGAAAATCAATATGAAATTATGATTTCCCACGTCAAAAAACCCCGGGTACCAAATTTCGTGCAAATAACTTAATTTTTGCAAAAGTTATTCTTGAAAAATGAACAAAGAAATTGAATTTTGACACTCTGTATCTCCGAAACGGAGCATTTCCGGACACTAGTTCATGAAGACTTTTTTTAAAAATTGTTTCAGAAATGTCACTGGAATATTCTAACGTATTTTTGTTAAACCCTGTATGTGTTCAGATAGGTTCCCGCGGTTGGTAATTTGATTAATTGTTATACGAGTTGAACCGCTCCTGTAGATTTTATCTTCTCGACGTTTCGGCTTCTCCTTTGAAGCCATCTTCAAGAACCACTCAGGTCTGGAATTACATGACTCGAGAACGCGGACGTACCTGACCTCCAAGTCTCGTCACTGACTTTAAGTAAACACTGTATTCACTTGAAGCCAGTGAAGTATTTTTGAGCATCCAATTAAATTTATTACACAAAATTTGATGCAAATTCTTTTATCCATCTTTATCGATAGCAGAAAATCGGCGAAAACGTAAAACACTTTATTTGAACACCTTTCATTTATGAAGTAAGGTAAAAATCTTCAGAGTCTGCATTTCTATGCAGTATTGAAAAAGGCGAAGTAACTATTGTAAGTAACTATTGAAAATAACTTCACTACCTCTCTCGCTATAATTTTAGCACATTTATCACGAAAGTGGATTCGAAAAAAGGTCTAGTATGCCATATTGTTTCATAAAAACAGTAACAAAAACATTTTCTGCTACAAATTTCATCCCCTTTTCCAAAAAGTATGAATCATCAACTAACTCTAAATTAATTTAGCAGATCCAAAACAAAACCTGTTGCTACCTTTCCGCAAAAACAAACACGTTAGCGAATCTGTTCCTAATTTCAGCATAGGTATGTCTGGCGCATGTGTGGGGACGGTTAAGATTCGAAAGTTACCTTTCGTGGAAAGTGGAAATCCTTTCGTGATAATCGACAAAAGCGCCTGAGAGCGTCAGTACGCTTGGCGTCTCCGCTGATTCGCGGAACAACGTCGGGTAGTTTGAAACTTATTGCGTGCAATTTTTCAGGAGAGCAGAAGCAGCGAGTCATTTTCGATGCAGTCTGGTGAGTTGAACGTTGTATTTCTGTTAACTTTTTCGTGAAGAGCTTTTAAAAAGTAACGGTGAAATTCTAAAAATTCGTTGGGAGAAAGATCATAGAAAAAATGCCTGAATGGCTTGATTGCTATTTCGTTATGTAGTTTTCAACCGCTACTAATTCATTCTGAAGGAGTGACAGTTTGAAAATTCGAATTTGTCATGATTGAGTTGATAGATTTTTTATAATAATTACAACAAATAAGTTGCCAATATTCAAACAGATGTTAAATCTTGCTACAACTTTTTTTGTACATATTTATAGTGTTGAAACTTGTAACCTCATCAAAAAACCAATTTTTTTACTTCCATTATTTTTCTGTGTATCAGCCCCTATGCCGTGTGACACAGACTCATGATACACCCCCTTTGCCTCCTTCACTCCTTTAGCCATATTTCTGAAAATTTTGAACATTGAATATGCTCTGGACGGCACATTTTGACATATTTGTAACATATTTTGAATGGGACATCCTGTATATTATTACAAGATCGGTTAGGAATGATCATGAGGAATCAACGACACCAGGTTTGATGGTGTTGTTTCTGATGACTACGAAGATATCGTTATTTATAATATACATAAGCTCAATGAGTAAGGCAGAGAAACTTTTTCTGGAGGATCCATCCAACTCTCTTTCACTCATTGAGCTTATGGATAAAATAAATGGCGATATCTCCGTAGTCATTGGAGATAACACCATCAAACCTGATATCGTTGGATTCCTCATGATCATCCCCAACCTATCATGTAATAATTTACAGGGTATCTCATTTTAGAATCAAAAATGGATGTCATTTTCGGAAAAACCGGATGTTGGATTTGTTTTACGAATATGTCAAAAAGTGCCATCTAGTGAGCATATTCCATGTTCCCAGAAATATATCCAGAGAAACAAAGGAGAAAATGAGGCTGTACCATGAATACGTGTCATTGAATCATCTTCTATATAATCATATCCATTAATTAACTTTCTCACGAACTTTGGTTTTCATATTTTTTTCAATATTTTCTTCATTCCTCGGAATATGGCTTTATACGTCACCTTGTATGGTCTGTAAAGACACAAGACCCATGAGTGAATTGCTAAAGCGCATGCTACAATGTCCGAGAGGCATGAAGTTGCAAAATAACACGACCTATTTCTCCTGTTTTACTACCAAATTTCTCATTTTGCGACTTTGAGCAATTTTTCTCTCAAAAACATTGTGCCAATGTAAACTTTTGATCAGAACATTGAAAAGTTCATCATGCCAAAAAATCAGCAGAATTCACCTAAAGCCATTTTCCATAAAGTTTGTGCGTGATCTTGTCAATGATATCAACCCTTCCAATAAAGTTACCACTGAGATGGAAGTAAATAGCTTAATGAATTGTCTAGACTTGAATATCCCAAAAATTAACAATAAACATGATTTCGCAACTTTACACTTTATACTGATACTATTCTTACATGTACACATTTATTTAAGCGTAGTAATATCATAAATTCTTTTATATTCGATCTTCATCCTTAACCAGCCATATTATATATATAAGCTCTGTTATCATCAACTTCAAATATGTTATTGTTATTGTTATTGTTATATTCTTTATATTGGCCTCATATATGTATGTATATCCACACATAAGCAGTACTGCTTCTGTGGTATTATTTTATTCACCATCTGTACCTTATACTGCTGTAAATAAATTATTATTATTATTATTATTATTATGTGACTCTTTGGATAATGAGTATACATATTTGTAGGTGAGGCATTTATCAGGTAAAAACATCTCATAATGAAGTATTTTTCAAATCGGTCTGAGACTCTTACATGTTTTTGTATTGCGTTGTTCTTAATGTGAGTGATACATGTAGGAAGGTGACCTGTTGATCTTTCGGAAATCGCTCAAGATAATAATATAAGAGTTTCAAATATTCAAGAATACGTTTAGTGAGAGCTTTCACTGACAGTAAATCAACTGGTTCATACTTGACTGGAACATTTCTCTTGCCTTTTTTGGATATAGGTTGAATTCAAGCAAGTATTAAGTGTACGCTAGTTTTCAAATAGAATAGAGTTCATTATTATAATCAGGAAGATTGCCATCCTTCCTAAAAGTCAGGCCCCTGTCCAGTTTGATCACACAGAAGAAGGTTTCACCGGTTTCAAGAGATTCATTATTTTTCTCTTCTCAAATTGTTAGCTTGATTCTCCACCTTGTTTCTCGAGGGGTTCTTGTTACATTCATCGAAATAAGTGTCTTCAAATTGGATTTTGTTTGTTCATGGATGAAAAGCCTTTCAGGATGTTTTGAACTCTACTTCATTCAAAATTTCCACAACAAGGATTGTAGGAAAATATTTCGAACCCAATCAAGGAGTTTGCAATCAAACATGGTCTACTTATGGTGATTAGGAGTTGACATTTTCGATTGAAGTAGAATTCTATGTACATTATCAAAAAAAACGTTGATGAAAAGAGATAGAGACAAGCACAAGGGCCTACTATTATGAATAATATTACGAAATTAAGTGTTTTTTGGGATCATCTGTTTGAAATTTGAATGGGTAAATTTTCTCTAGCTTGTTTATTTTTCGAAGATCAACGTTGAGCGAAATTCGAATTATATACAGTGTTCTGTGAAATTAGAAAATTATTTTGATGAATGATGTAATAAATCAGTTCAACACTCAGGAAATTTACTTTTATTCAGAAATACTGCAGCAGATGGTATTTCATACGATTTGATAACTGTTCAATAATGGGAAAACAGGTATGTTCAAGGTCACCCATCAAATCAAAAATGACGTACAAACTAATAGTGTGAACAGAAAGGGTCAAGTGCCTAAAC
>WOGR01004406.1:0-14768 GCA_015342045.1 Leptinotarsa lineolata | reverse complement strand
TAACGGTGATTAATCTCTCACTGAAAAAAAAATTGTTATATCGAAATCTTTTTTGACTTCATTTTTTAGAGGATTCCAAGAATCAAGCACATGAAAGATCTAACTCAACTATGTCTCCAATAAATGCTGAGTTGAATAATTCATTGATATAAACCAAAAATCAAAAAGGTACTGGTATTGTTCCCTGCGGTACTCCATATTTACCTTTTCTAGGGTTCTAGGGTTCTCTAGATTCAACGTATCATACACTTTCACAAATTTCTTGCCATCAATTTGTGATAGTTTTTTCTAACCATGAGATCCACCTTGTCAAATACTTTAGCCAAATCAACTTAGATGCAAATTGAAGGACCTTTGTCATCCAGAGCTCTATATATTTTTGATCATATATGCATATGCTTCTTGCAATGGCCTGCCTTCTCTACATGGGACCCCATTATTTTTGAAGGATTTATTATATTTCAAATTTATATTTTGTTATTTTTTACAGAAAAAAATGTTTTTATGAAATGGGTTGATGTCGTAAACAGCTTTTACATCATATGAACTGGATGATCTAATGAATCGTTGATGGGTTTGAATTGACTTTCTTTTCAGTTTGTAAAAAAGTATTTCCGAAGATGCCTATCATATTGATTGAGAAAATACTGTTAACATTTTTAATCAAATACATCAGCAATGATTCCCATCACGAAGAATAATATACGAATTTGTTGTCCTTATACCCAATTATTTTTTCAAATCCGAACTATTCAAAACAAACCAAATCTCTAGCGCGCCCTATTAGGCGCAACAACAAAAAAAGCTAAACCACTCACCAGAATCCTGTTCCCGTGCAAATCCGGCGACATCCACCGCCTCATTGTTCATAATGAGGTCCTTGAAGCATCCGACGAATCCCTGTTGAAGGACAGCCGTCCAGAGCCCAGCAGGGATGGGGATTTCGGAAAAGGGCGCACCTAGCCCCCCCACGTACATGTTCCCGTCCAACTCGAGGCTTGTCGAACCCTCTGCAACAGATGGGCATTGTTAGGGAATTTCGAAGGGTGGATTGGGTGAGTTGGAGGGTGGAAAATTCATGTAGAGTCATAAATATACGTATAGGAGGACAAACTGCATTATTTTATAAATACTGAATCATTAGGTTACTTGCATTTGGATTGAAACTGGGGGCTGGGCTGCTCGGGTTCAAAGAGATGAAACCCTTTTTCCACACCTAAACTAAAGCACTGTCTCTGCCACCTTATATTGAAATTGTTATGGCAAAAAAGGGCCGGGTGAATAAAGCAGCATTTCAATTTTAGTTGCAATATTTCAATCGCTGCCGCACCTAAGGAAAAGTTATTCAGATCCTGGATAGACAAACGTCTCACACGTAGATCTTTGTGACTCTTAGACATTGAGTTTATTCTTCTTCCTCCATACATATCACATGCACACTACAACGTCTTGATGTATCGTTTTTTGAACCTCTCGATTCCTAGGATCGTCAACAAGCTATATCATGATGCACATCCGAATCGAGGGATCACAAAGGTTGCTTCTGGGGGAAATTCCAAACATGCTTGGATCCAGGTTGTCTCTATGAAAGGCTTTAAGAGGACTGCAATATTTGCATCAAATAACGATGTAATACCTCACCACAGGTTTATTGCTGATCAAGGGTTAGACGTTGTGGAGTCCTAAGTGAAATCCATGAGTACACAACAATTTCTATTACAATATCAATCCTCAAATTCTGAACTCAGTAATACTGGAGATCACTTTGATAAGATGAATGAAAACACTTTTTTTTGTCTAATTTCCACAATGTTTATTTATTCTTACGACCGGTTTCGGGGTTTAGCCCATTATTAAGTAAAACTAACTTGAAATTCTACGGATTTCTGCATTCTTCAGAAAACATATTGTTGATACTTCAAAGTAACATATACTTCATAGTAACGAATAATGTTTCCATGAATTAGATAATTCAGCTAATCATCACCGAATAAGAAGCAGCAAAGGCCCAAGAGCCGATCTTTCGGAAACACAGCTTAAACGACTATCAGTCATTACTATAGTCATATCCTCCACATAAGACTTAGCTATAGTCACATATTGTTGAAAACTCGATAATTTTCCAATTCAGCAACCATAAATTCATCCAAGACAGCATCTAAGGCGTTTGTTAAATCAAAAATAGCGACAGAACATAATGATGTGGTCAATTTTCCTCTGGATATATGTAATCATGTGATATGAGGCTGTTTCGATTGACCTTTTTAGTTGGAATCCAAGCTTGCATGTCACAAAGCAAGTTATTATTATCAAGAACTTTTGTCATTGCGATGACATTCCCGACGAAGACGTCATCTATCGGATCGTCACTGGACTTAATTTTCGAATATCAAAGATAAGAAGACGTCCTTCACTGTCTGCAATTGTCTAGCTCAGATTAGGTAGTTTTCAATGCTTTCATATAGTTTCCTTCAAAATGAACTGCTATTCTTGAGAAAATTTTTTTACAATAGTTTCAGCGATATCTGGTATCGAATCAATCAGCCTAAGATCTAAAGATTCGAATACTGGAGGCATCGCATTGAAAACATTTGACGATTGAAGAAACTGATTTTATTTTTATATTCGTTGTTATACCTGATTGCAAATCAGAAAATCTATAGAATTAATACACCAAGATTCTCGATAATTTGATGCGAGGATTGTGGACAATCGGGGGATAAATATTGAACCTTCCAGTTCCAAACGCTAATTTCAAAACATCGAACGCTTTGACCTGCTTTCAGAACCCTTTCTGGTACAACAAAATTATATTGTCTTTCAAAATGTCCCCAGGAATCATGTTTTTCAATTGAATTATAACGATACGCGCCATGCGGATGTTATTCTCAGAACGTGTCGGGCTTGAATTTGAATAATTGTCTTTGCTGCTAGTCCCGACCCATATTGCACAGATGAGGGAAAACCCAACTTAATGATTTTAGAGAAGAAAATGAATAAGAACTTTCGGTTGTCGAGTCTTCCACCATTGGGTAGTGAAATTAACAATTCATTTTGAGCCTGAATTTCGTGATCTACTGAATAATATCATGCAAGTTATTAGAAATTTCTGATTGATGCTGCAGATATAAATCTATATCAAATATATTATATATTCTGTAATGAAAATAAGTTGTTCTCATTACTTGAATAATGGCATATTTGGCGAGACAATAGAGAATCTTTCGAAGAAAGACTCATAATTTTATCATCTTCAGCAACTCTGATGTTGGTGTTGATCTAGATCCTAGCAAATGACTATCCATGTTGATAATTAAACAATTCTCACAAACATTTTTTATTTCCAGATTCATTATGAATGAAATTATTGGTATTTATATCATTGGGTGGTCTCTTCAATAACTGCCAGCATCGTATACTATTATAACTCACCAATTGTTTTGAAATCTGTATGGAACCCATCAACAGTTATCCTTGAATCTCTACCGGTTCGCCTGAAGGTGACCTCATGCCAAGTACCATCGTCAATTCTTCTTCTGGATCCACGTTGCTTAGAAGGTCCGGAGCCTAGATCCAAATGCACGTATATATGACCGTTGTAAATTTCTACAGCAAACAAGTCAACCTGAAATCCAACATTCAGTAAGATTCAGTATATATTTGGATTTGAAAAAATTCGTTTTGAATCAAAAAATTCATTTTTATGGGAAATTTACAAATGTATATTCGAAAGATATACTCTAATGGAAGTTTTGAAATATTTTGATAGAGATGAACATCCTTCTAATTTTCCATATATCCATATCCAGTATATTTTCATATACTGTTAGTCGTTTTTCATTATACCTTCAATAGATGTTAATGTACCTAGTCATGGAAAGATATAATTGGAAGGAACGAGTAACGTTCTAGCATCTGGGTTTGAAGAATGTCCCTGCCTAGACCTCCAAAATTCAATTTGATTTCCGAAATTGAAATTCGCCCTGTTTCTATGAAGTAAATTTGTTGCTGTAACAAATCTAGTTAGGGTGAAAATGGAAACTGTTAGATTTTATGACTGAAAAGAAATGGCTTGAGGACACTTTCATATCCTACAATATAAACTTCATCATATAGGTACTTTTCTTTTCAATCACTAATCGTTAATTGGTGATTCAATAATGGTAGAAGTTTTCCTTAATGAATTTAAATTTATGACAGTGGAATATCAAACAATCTAATAGTGACTAATTCAGGGATATGGGTATTAACACTTTCAAAATTGATTAGAAAATGAAATCATCAGCATTTCCACAATTAATGTCTTGTAATGTGGTTTATAAAACTTGAAACGATACCATTCATGTCTTGAAAAAAACATAAAGTATGGAAGAGTTGTCAAAATTTGTTGATGGAACAATTCGCATTGCTTGGCATCCGGCCAAAAATGAGACGCAAGTTAATGTGACCGTGGGAGAATTGAACGCGAAAAGATCAGCCAGAACTTGGGAATTCGTGACGTTATCACAGGAATTAGGAAACTATTTGGCGTTAGTGGATCCTGAAATAAAACTGAGAAGACGTCTTAGTTGAGCATGAGGATTACATGAATTTAACGTTAGGTTCAAGTCCCAAGATCTCTTTATATTTGCGGAAAAAAGAACAATTCGAAAAGGAAGAGTTCAAATGGGTCGCGTGTCTGTTGACCAATAAAATTATTCGTGCCTACAGCGGTATTGCCCAGTGTATTGGTTTTTGATATCCAATCACGGAACTAAAATATAGTGATCCAATTTGGCAGACGCCATTTTTGTTGTGGTCAACTCGGTGTGAATACAACTATTATATTCTGATTCGTTTGTTGAAGAACGTTTTCTTTTATAAAAGGTAGAGCTTATATGAATTCAAATATCCTGAATTTACCAAGCTACAGTTATCTTGTTCTCCTTATTAATATGAGATTACGTCGTCAAGTAATTTACAGAATCGTTTCTACAAATCCACCTCAATATGCAGATCCGGGTTCTTATCTGGGATATTAGGAAACCATTTAGTCTCAGTGGAAGAGGGAGAGAGATGAGAGATAGGAAACTACTAGACATTATAATTAGACTTGCGTCGTCTAACTTCTGCTAGAATTCCACTTGGGTTTCCTTTATTATGTTGATATACAGTGGGGACGTGAATAGTCCCACCCTCTCCCAACTTTCGAACGATTTCTAACATTTTGGAATGCTCTGGGAGTAATGCTAGCACAAGTATCGGTTATTCTGTCTCCAAATTCCCGAATTGTCCCAGGTTGCGTAATATTCGATTTGAAATAGACCCAAAAAATATATCGAGTGTGGTCAAATCCGGGGAACGAGCAGGCCACTTCAAAGGACTGTGCCTACTAATTCACATGCCTTGGTATGTCTGACCAATCCCCAACAGGCCTAAACATGTGTAGCACGCCATCTTGTTGAGAATTAACTGGATTTTCAATTGATCAAAAAGAGGCTCGTGTCCATTGGTCGAAGGAAATGCTCAAAAAATACGATCGCACGTCTATGGCATCTTGACAGGTAATGAATCGTTGATTTACGCATATGAGCCCGAAAGTAAACAGCACTCGACTGTATGGGTGGCTCAAGATGAGCCAAATCCAACGAAAGTTGTTCGCGCACGGAGCACTTCCAAGCAAATGGTCGCCTGTTTTTTCGGAAAAAATGGACATGTCGCAACCGTACCACTAAAACAACGCCGAAGTAGGATCACTCTTCACCACGACAATGCGAGCTCTCACACATCGGCTCAAACAATTGCATTTTTAAGCACCCTAAACATCGATTTGATGAGTCATCCGCCGTATAGTCCTGACTTGGCACGAAATGACTTTTTTTTTCCGTACGTAAAAACAAACTGAGAGGTCAACGTTTTTTGACACTTGATGAAGTGATTGCTGCATTCAGGATGTATGTTTTGGAAGTACCCCAATCAGAGTGGCAAAAGTGCTTCGACAATTGGTTTAAACGCATGCAAAAGTGTATAGATTTCCATGGGGAATATTTTGAAAAACAATGAAGTGATTTTCGATGATTAATATTCATTTTTGTTCTCTAATCTCGAAATATAAAACTCAACCCTTTTGTACTCGTTGAACTATCGAAAAAAATTGACGAGTTGGAAATCAATATGGTGTTAGGAATTCTTACAAAAAATACACAGAGACCCATAGTTACATATACAAAACCCCACAATACAGATTGAAGAACAAAAGATTTGCCGTCATAAGATCGGAGCAATCAAAAAATTTTGCTCTTCCTACACCTGTATAAAGTTCTTCATAACAATTAGGGGAAGCGGAATCTCCGGAAAAGTCGATCAAAAACTCCGATTTCACTCCACGAAAACGACTTTCGTTCAACATGTTTTTTTTGAGAAAACGTCCTTGTGGTATAGACACCAGACCGCTTATCCATAGGGTTACATCCGATCGAATTAACTTGAATATACTTTTGACCGACCTTCCGAAAGAAATCCGATTTTGAAGTCTTTGAAGCGTGAATAACCGAAGCAAGCGGAAATAATCAAGTCTAATGGAATGCTTTCACAGATATCCCAAAAAAATCCCAGACGAATCTCTTTTCTCCAACTGAATTCTCTTGGAATTACTTCATATTCAAATAAGCTCCTGCCGCTCACGAAACATTACATCCTGATGAATTAATTCTGGAGCAAGATTGCTGAAAGAAAAAAAAGTACGGAATAAGAACTCACTCTGGGCGGTCGAATTCCACCGTTGAAAAGTATCAGACCGTTTGCTTCATTCGTGCGGAACTTGAAAGAGATGTTTCCAGACTTCTTGGCATTCCAAGGTGGCAGGATCTGGAAATGAATAGAAAGAGTGAATGGGAAATTCAAATAACGTTTTGAATATAAAAAAATGTGGGGAAAATGCCTCAACATAATCTAAATGTTATTTTGGAAAGTAGTTGTTTTATTAGTATTCCCAGCTGTTGACTGGAAAAAGCCTGCAATATTCATTTATACAGCAAACTCTTACGCCACATACGGTCAAAGGCCTTTGAAATATCAAGCGTAACAGCTCTTGTATCTCCATGATTCTCGATTATGTTATTCCAAATATGGGTATTATACGATAGAAAGTCGCCCGTTGATCTTTGTTTCCGAAAGCCATATTGATGGTCGCTCAAGATATTGAAGCCTTCCAAATATTTAAGGATATGGTGGTTTACGGCTTTCTCCATGATTTTTGATATTACTGATAGCAAAGCAACTGGTCTATAGTTATTTGGAAGATTCTTTTTGCTCTTTTCGGAAATAGGCTGAACAGGAGCAATCTTCCAACAAGAAGGAACAACACAGGTTGAAAAGTCTGCAAAATACTGGTGCGAGTTCATCAGCGCACTTTTTAAGTACGATGACAGGCAGGACCAGACCCCTCGTCTAGCGTGAGAATAGTGGGTGGTGCCTTTTTTCAGAATTGACTATGAAGTGGGACGCCAATTGTTCAGCTAGTAGATTTGCTTTTTCTGTGGCTCTAATTGCAATTGAATCATCCGCTTGTGTTAGTGGTGGAATTATGGATTTGTAAAGTTTTGATTAACAGCTTTAGCTACCGAATTCACTTTTTTAGATATTTGGATTGATCAGTTCTCAACTAGATGAAACGAAAATCGTAATGATGCTATCCAGTCAATAATCATCCTACACAATAACAGTGCAATTTCGAAACTTTTCAAGAATCTTGTCATCTCTGAAAGGAAATACACCCACTTAGGGCTAGCAGATCTATCCCTTCTCGCTTTACAAATGAAATCAGCAAACGGGCTCGCATAATGCACGTAATTTGATTAACAGCTTTAGCTACCGACCAGAAGAATCTAGAACTGTTGGGATTGGCAAGCAGTTTATCCCCAATTATCTGATTGTGAAATTATTTGCTTTCATTTATCCCAACTTTGCAGCTGTTGCGAGCATCAACAAAACTAGTTCGATAAACTGATTGATGGATGTAGCCATTACTACGTGGTAAGACAGCATCATTGTTCATTTCTCATTTTTCATAAAAACCTAGTTCGGTTTTCGGGATTTTTGCGCCACTGCCGGTAGGCGAGATTTTTGGAGGCGACAGCTTGCTCGTAATTTTTGTTGAACCAAGTTCGTTTCATTGAAAAAGGAATGTATGCGTCTATGGATGATAGAATAACTTCCGTGACTTCAGGAGCACAAGTTGATGGATCTTTAGAGTTGAAACAAACATCTAGTCAAGGAAAATTTAGTAAATGGTCTTGAAGATTCTCCCACTCAGCAGATCTGTAATGCCAAACTTTGCGCGGCTTAGGTTATTCAACATTTATCGGTAACTCACTCAACACTGAAATGAGTTTGTGGTCGGAAGATTCCAATGGAGACGTTACGGTGTAAATTTATTGATTAATTTTCATTACATTATGACTTCACTGCAATTTTCACTGAAGATGCCAGGTATTTATACGTGATTCAATTATCAAATTCTGACTCAGTTTTGTTTATGTGAGGATATGTCTTATTTTTCCAGTGCAGTCAAACAGTACGTGTCAATGACATTTTTTTGATTTCTGGTTCAGTATATATCAATTAGTTTCATAATAATCTAGGACTTATTACTCATATTATTGTTCCAACATCCTGTGTATGAATCCATAATGTTTTTCAAGAGTTGATTTTTTCGGGGCGTACTTCCGCATTTAAACCTATATTTATTCACATGGATTTTTTAGTTGAATTTTTAGTCTTTTTGGAAACTTTATAGTAGGTTTCAATAACGTTCTTACCAATCCAGCTCAACACGTTATATATGTAATTTCCAATTATGTAATAGGAGTGTAACACTAACTTTCAATTACTTAGTAAACATTCCATAAATTTTTCTATGATTCATCAACAAATGAACTTCAATTCAAATTTAATGAACAATCGCTCTTTATTCTCAAGAGATTAATCCAGTTTGTTCATATTATAAAATTATAAAGAGTTTAAAAGATGCAATCTTAAAATTTGGAAAATATTGAATGATATCTTTTACTTTCCGACGAAAATACACAATGAAAGAGCTTTTAAAATAATAAGTTAGGTTTTATTACATTAATTTAAAATTACATGGCCACAAAACATATAATAACTATGCTAAATAAACTAATCTATCCAAGATTAGGTAGATCAAGGTACTAATTGAAATAACACAGCTTTATCCAAAAAAAGAGAACCAGTGAAAATCCAAAAACAGTTACAAGATATTGTTCAAAAATATTTTACAATTTTTTTATGAAAATTTTGGGAAAATACTAATATGCACATCAACAAACACGCTTTTCGTATGATATAAATCTGCTAGTGATTTGAAATCATTGGATTAACTCAACACTAGGCTTATTACTGAAGCTATCCACTTATAAGCTTTCGTAATAGTGTATGAAATCCTCAAAAGAAATGCCAGATGAAATTCCTAAGTTAACAGCCAAATTCCAACAATACGCATGTCTTGCTGATGGTGCCGTCGGACACCGCAGAAAAATCGAGTTGAGGGAAATTTTGCTCAGTAGATGCTTTAAAAACGTGGAATGTGTTGTGTCTACAAATTATTCGTTTTCGAATAATTTATAAATATGAAAACTATGTTCGTACCGAAACTATAACGGAATTAAAGGCAAAATGTTGCAAGGAATACCTCGTATATATGAAATTATCAACATAGAAATGAGTAATATTTTTAGACTTCACAGATCATACACTGTTCTCGAAATTAAAAAAATCGACCTGATGGAAAAAATCACTAGTTGATGTTATACGCTAGGGAAGAAGAAATAAACACCATAGTACTTACTATGTGTTGAATACAATTCAATATGTAGAATGGCCATGAATAACCCGAACTTCTTCCCTAGAATATCACTACCAACTGAACTAAATTTATTTATAAAATACGTATCATCTAATAGCCCAACAAAGTACCACTGCTAAATGCTTCAGTTACTTACAACAGAAGTCCTGAGGATTGAGCCAAATCATTCACTTCCTACAATCATAGTTTGTCGACTTGAAAAATAACACTATTTACGTATTACATACGTATGCCATTCGGACTTAAAAATGCCCCCACAAATTCTCAAACAAGCATCAACAGCATAGGAAAAACTTTGGGTACTTCATTGACCTACATATTGATCTGAATATTTGTTGGTTAAGCACGATTCATAGCGGATATCCTGGGCCTTGGGGTGAGGGAATGAGTGAAGCTGATAAAGTCATAACAAAAATAAAAAGACTTTGTACAAAAGCTTGTTGAATAACATGCACTTTATAATCTAATTTTCATTAATTATAATATGGAGGGTACCATATACACCTAGCAACTAACTCCAGTACTGTAGTGATACCATTATCGAATTCTAACTAATATCGCTTTACTGAATGTGTACCACTACATTACCGCACTATAACTGAATACATGAAGTATTGGACTGTCATATGCAAAAGTTATTACTTTATATACTGTTCAAGTTTTCAAAATATTCATATATTTCTCATTTTGCATATGTAGAATTATTATCGAGTTGCTTATTTAAGTACAGTTAAATAACACATTATGGAATGATTAGAATCCTATTAGCCTCAAATAATATCAAACTTAATAAATCAGTTTAAACGAAACTCACAACAAAAATTATGAACGTAAATAACATAACTTAAATGCTGCCAGGTTATATAACAATTCGGAAGTCAACTAAAATTCCACAAATCAATTCAATATAATTACTCTTTCACTTCGAAATATTTGTAAGTAGGATTTTCGTAACCGTTTATCTGCATATTTGCGACATGTCTTTCTTCTGGAGTTGCTGCTTGATCCACTTCAACAAATCCTTGGCTTTGTGGCGATCTGGCGGATTTACGTCTGGCAACTGCTACACCTACCACTATTGCCGCCATCAAGGCCATTCCAGCGAAAGCTAAAGTGAAATAAACGCTTCTTCCGTCTTTGCGTCCATAGACTTCCCTTCTCACGGAGTATGTCTGAAAGAAAGTCTTCAATAGCATGAGTTGGATCTTTCTCTTTCACTGAATTATATGAAATGTATTTAGATCAGATGATGAAGGAGTGAAAATCATACGTTCGTTCTAAGAAAACGAATTTATACCAGAAAATATATTTAGATCGGATGGTAAAGAAATGAAAATCATTGGTGAATTGGTTATGGATCGTTTAGATATTGGCATACCCCCACAATTCATCTCTGAAATGTCGATTTTGTTCTCTATAATCGCGAATTCTTTCCATTGTTTCCCATTCGGTGATGTCAAAGCTTCGCATTGCGATCGCTGTTGGCACCTTCATATAAAATCACTGAATAATGAGAGCCTGAACGTTAATGGTACGCTTGGTATGTCTTTTCAATTATATTCTGTGGCCTGGTGATATAGGTGCATGAGAAACCCAACTTGGAGACGGCGGAAGTATTTGAAATGTTAATGTATTGAAATATTTGTATTGTTCATGGGGGATTTATAAACAAAAACTGTTATACTCTGAAAATCTTATGAAAGATCCCAATTTTGAAATTCCCAAATCGATACTTTTTCTACACGGGATTCACATAAAACACAAAAATCCTGTGAAAAATTTTCAAGGGCGGTAAATTTTTAATTTGGTTGATTATCCATCATCATTGATAGGGTGTAGAAAAGGGTGACATGACAATATTTTCAGAAGTATAGGAGAGAGACTTTTTGATCAATCGTAAATGATGAATAGTATACTTCCTTATTTGTCATCATAACTTTTTTTTATCTTCAACAACGTAACTCGGGGCGAACATAACAGCATTCATTAAAAAATCCCTAACCAGAATAATGAAAGCAGAACCGCTTATGAAATATGATCATTTATTTATTTCATTTTTGTTCATACTAATAATAAAAATAATTTGACTTACTGGTTCTCCATGACTGATATCGTGACTCATCACGTGTGCTACTCTGATGATGTCTTGCCTATGAGACGCAGCTTTAGCTACTTGTTCTACAGCTTCCTGTACAGCTGCATCGTCTACTTCTTTGTTGTCCTCATCAGCAGCAGCTGTTATGGAATTGTTTGCAATATCAGATACTGTGCTGTCAGATGTGGGTAAGGATGTAGTCTGAGAAAAACAAATATATTCATAATGAAGTTCATATAAAATCAGTTGGAGTTTATTCATCGAGTTGGGAGATGATTTTCAAGAATCGATGGAATGCGCACCAGGAATCAAAAGTGAAGCCACTGGCATCGGTAGAATGTAAATTATTATTTAAATCAAATAAAGGCTAGGAATAATGTTGCCAGTATCGATAATTCCGACGTGCATTTAGAGTTCCAGTTAATGATTTTGGTGATGGAAAAAAAATGATGAAAAGATCAGATGAATGAAATTTAGACGAAAAAAAAAGTAAAATCAACAACAATCAAAAATAAATAAACGAAAAGGTTCAGAACTTATTCCTAACTAATCAAGTGATTGAAAGTAAATCTTACATTGAAGCTGCTTACCGATGATTTGTCTCCGGGAAGAGATTCATCTTCCATATCCTCGTCATCGAAGTTGGTTATGGTCTTGCCTAAAGCGGCCTCAACTCGCTTCTTCTCTTCTTTCAGCTCGTACCTTTCCTTCTTCCTCTGCTCCTTCCTTTCCTTTTCCTGGATCCTCTGGCGCTCACGTTCTGCCTGCTTGTTGGCTATTTCTGACTTGTACTTATCCAAAATGGCTTGTTCAGCATCAGTAGTCATGGCAAGAAGTGATCCGGGAGTTTCATCTTTTGACCTGAGGGCTTGGATATAATCATCCATCAGTTGACCAATCTTAGCAGACAAATCGGGGTATCTCTTCAGCATTTGCATGCTCTGGTTGACGGTTCGGTCGATATCGGTTAGACGTTCAAGTGTCCTCGGCTGTTCCCGAGCTGCGGCTTCAATGCTGTTGGCAAGCAGATGGCGGTAGTGGCTAATAGCGTGGGCGCGGTCTTTGTGTAGGGAACGGAGGAGTTTTTGGAGACATTTCTGAACACGATGAGTCTGAAAAAATAAATGAGATTTGATTTGCATGTATGATAAAAACTGTAGTCTTTGTTACACCCAATATGGCGGCATACGGAGAAATTGTATGTAATATTAGCCATGACATACATGCCCAACTTTTATTGTGCTCAGTATAATCTAATAAATAGTTGAAGGATGTGGTTGATTTGTATGATCAAATCGACAATAACCGGTTTTCAACAATGCTATCGTCCCAGTTTTGGGTAACAAAACTACAGTGAGCAAATTGTGAAGAAAGGCTCTCAAGACGTATTTCATATTGAATATTTGTTCTTCACAAGGACACTGATGCTTTCAACTAATTGTCACGTGATTTCAGAAAGTATTGCAGAGCTGTTCACGCGATTGTCTCTATGAAATACCTTCTTCAATTACTTGTTAGGCTTTAGTAGTTATTTTATCTATCGGATGTTTCCCAGTTTTTTTATGTAAAGAAGGAGAAGTAGAAAGTCCAAAACCTTTCCTTCTAAAAAACTAATCCATACTAAAAATATACCCCTTTCAATTTAGACAAATTAATATACTATTGCATGGGATTGTTGAAGTATTGCTCTTGAAAGGCAGTCAGATTTTTTGTTCTCCTTTCCAGGCTTGGTTTTCAACCTGCGAGTATAATCGAATCCGGAAGGGTAGGAAGCCTATCGGAGAAAACGTCATGAAGTCATTTGGGGAGGTGCTTTATTAGACTGAAAAACCATTGCTAGTTCATCGTCTGTGACTAATGATATGTAGTTGATATTTGATCCAGACGAGTAGGGACGTTTGTGATTATTCTGTATATATTTCTATTTAATCCAGTATTTATTTCCGACATAAAAAAGAATTTAGTTGTAGTATTAAATTTATTAATAGTTTGTTCAATGTCAATGTCTGTCCTACTTTTCACGTTCAATAAAAATATACAAAAATAACAGGCTGCAGTACGTCTTACATTTGGGGGTACATCATCGAGAGCCTGCGTGTAACATGACATGGCCTCCTTCTTTCTTTGGTTGATGTGTGCTAGGACGCGTTGCTGGTGCATAGCAGCTAGTTGGTGTTTTTCGGCATCGCCTTCTTCTTCGAGAGCTTGGACGGTTTGCTGGAACCTCTGAGTCATCCTCTGCTTGAATTCATCGGCTCCGGTGGGATCAGATTGCCTCATGTCTTGGTACCTTTCTTCCAAGTCGGACCAGTCTTTCATTACTCTGGTGACTTTTTCGCGGTGAGTTTCTTCCAGGCGTTCCTGTAGACAATCAACAATTTAACAATGAGATAAACAAGGTTATCAGATGGCATCTTGTCAATTTGTTAGTAGTAAATTCTCCAGAAGTGATTAAGTATTATTTTAACTGAGAGTTACTGCTTCTACTCATGGCACATAATTGTCAGAACCGGTGATCAGCTCATGTTGGGGAGAGTCATCATAGGTTAATGAAGCATTCTTAGTCAGCACACACATGCGGCGCCTATCTCTTTCATGAAATAACGACTTTCACGAGCACAACACTAAATTTACAAATAATGTATACCATAATCAATTCAATTTTAGGTCGTGGTTTCGAGGTATTTCTAAAATGGTCTCGCTTTTCTGCTAATCACGCCACCTAATCTATTAGCTATTGGTGCCCCACCTATCATTCAACTGGGAGTAAATTTGGGTAAACGACGTCTGAGAAATATTTAGTATTTA
>WOGR01004405.1:0-14768 GCA_015342045.1 Leptinotarsa lineolata | reverse complement strand
TTTACCAAAAAGTATATGGGATAAATCAGAAAGAGAAACCTGAGATATGCAAACTTGTCCAATGAAAGAAGGAGGCGTCGACAAGAGCTTCGCCTAAAAAAAGGGTTCGCGCTTCCAGATAATGACTACGGCAATATTGTCGAATCCATCCCTGATATGAATGATGATGAGTATATAACAGAAGAAATAATTTTCTGAATAAATTAAAAAAAATCAAAAGAAGGGATCGATTATATTAAGAAGTAAACGAAAGACCAGAGCTCTTCCATCTTATGGATGGAAGAAAGACAAAAAATAATCACTGCATCTAATTTTGGAATAATTTGTAAAATCAAATCGAACACCCGCAGCATCAATACGATTAGGGAATTATTATACAAGAAATTCAAAGGCAACAAGGCGACAGAATATGGAAAATTGAACGAATCGTTTGCGATCGAAGATTTTGAATCAAAACATAATGTGAAAGTCAGGAAAAGTGAATTTTTCATTGATAAAACATTTTATTTTTGGGGGAAAAGTCCTGGCAAATTGGTGGATAATAATGCTATTGTGGAGATAAAGTGTCCTTTCAGCATTGAAGATATGTGTTCAGAAGAGGGAATAAGGACGAATAAGATCAAATTTGGCAAACTTCAGAACAATACACTTGTTCTGAATAGAAAACACAATTATTATTTCCAAATTCATGGGCAATTAGCAATGACAGAAAGAGAAAAATGTTTTTTTATAGTATGGAGTCCAAAAAGTTTCCTTGTAGAAGAGGTAACTATTGATCAATCACTGCCTTTTTCATTTGACCCTGTATTTTTTTCAGATATCCAGAGACGAACACTTCTGGAAAAATGAAATGGTGCCCAAATTGAAGATATTTTATTTCAATTGTTTTCTGCCGGAACTAGTTGATCCGAGAGTGACGAGGGGCTTGGAAATCAGAGAAAATTCTAGAAAACACCTGAGGACTTTACAAAATTACGATATAGAATAAAACAGTTTTATGTTCACGTTCATCATTGATATATGGACTTAAAAAAAATACATCAAAATCCACTTTCCATAAATATATTCTATAGATGCCCTATAAGCATCCTCAAATCGACACTATTTTGATTTGAAAAAGATGTGAAAGAATGTTGACGACAGAAAGCTGACAAAATTGTATGAATGGAAAACTTTCAAAGAAATGCTTTTGTTCAGATGCACTGATGAAAATAATTTTCTGTTAGATGTGTTAGTTTTTTATCCTTCTAATAGCAAACTCAAAAATTTGCTATGCGACCAGTTCAATTTCAACACAAAATAAATAACTTCGCATATTTACCAAAACATTGTTTCCACTTTAGTACATTTGGATAACAGTTGGTACGAGTTATTTGAGGCATAAAACACTTTATCCGCCATCGAATTCTCGAATTTATACATTTAATTCGTAATTTATTCCGATTACAAAAATTCCAAAATACCAATTTTGTATTGAACATGAATAAAAAATGTGGAGTTGATCATGATGTATGATACATATTGAAAAGTTAAACACCTCGTATTTGAATTTAATATAAAAAATTAAACAAAAATAGGTTATCAGCTCATCAGCAGGCGACTTTTTCATCATTTCTATCAATAGCTTTTTTGATATACAAGGAAGAACCGATTCCTCGATGAATCAGTTTGTTCATTTCTATGTTTCTGTGTCAAAGTTTTTTGTTAACTTGTACATGCATTTATATTTTATGTCGATTTCATTCAGTTTCAACCATTTTGAACTCGGAGAACCACTCTAATTGAAAGTACTAATCAATGTTGTTTTTCTGTATACTGTTTTTTTACGATTGTTATTTCACATAATTTACTTTTGTTTTTTCTGAATCCCGTTTGAAAATTCCATTTTAATATGTATATTTTTGTTCTTATACTTCAGAGTCCTGAAGATGAAAAAATAAGTTTCAAAACGTCGATTATTTAACAACTAGCTTTCTTCAAAATTTCGACCGAATTTCCCTAATATCAACAATCAACATCATATTCAACGGTCGCTATCCTATTCAAACATTACTACTAAAAACTTGGTTTTCATCATCCTCAAACAATATCATTGTAAAACAAACGTTGAAATAAATCGGCAGTACAGTTAGGGCGAATGTTCGAGCGCGCCACTGCTATCATCCGTGCTACTGATCTAAAATACAGAAATCTAAATGGGGTAATCCACATTGGTAGGAACGGTGTTGCCAATGTTCATCGAGTACATTATATTTACTCCCACTCTTGATAAATATATGCTTACAAACCTATGCTGCGCGGGCTGCGCGGGGGGTGGAGGATTCGGGTCTTTCGAATGACGCACTGATGTTTACTCTTAAGTAATACTTTATTGTGATATTTTTACTGGACATGAAAACTCTAGAGAAAGCTATAATATAGCGAAACACGTGTTGCGGTTCTGTAAACTGTCCATTGAAAATTTCAATTGAAAAAGTTCATTTTTATAGACCGAACTAACAATGACATCTATGAATGAAAGAATGAATCTTTATTGAATAGGAAACTTATCCTAATATACATACATTTGAATATGAAATGATATTTAAAGCATACCAATTGAAGGTTATATAACTGTACGCAAAGATACAATGAAAACTCCAAATCTAGTTTTCGAATGTTTCTCGATGAAGCCTGGAGTGTTGTATTTATGAGCCTATACCAGAGAATATTTCTATACCAAAAGCTTGCATTTTGTGGAGATCGTCTGTCGACCAGACAACGTGAATTTTAAAGTTTGAAGTGCAACTTGTTCAACAGGAAAACCCTTATGAAAGCGTCTTTTTCTTTTGTGAGAATCCCTCGTGACATTTCCAAATCAACAACTGTAAAGAAGAACGGTTCCAGAGACGGTTCTAGGAATTGAGATTTAGGGGATGAACGCTTTCACCAGTTGGGGGATGAGTGCCAAGGGTCAAGGATGGAAATTTTGATCATGAGGGAGTCATCAGAAGAAAGGACCTCAACCAAAAACTCACCCTCCCAGCTTTTCAAATGTAAGCGGTAATGAGTAGGATTTTATAGGGGTACAAGTGGCAAATGGTGGTTTTCTGGGGTGACACAAGATGCCTTTCGCTTTTTAGGGGTACATACATCTCCTCAGTGGTTCAAATTTGAGCATTTTAGCTTATGCCACTCCAGAGATATCAACTACTTGATAGAAATGCTGTTGAAATTTTACTCACGAGTGTTATTCGATCATTACCAATTTAGGGAGACAAACCCATCATTGAAACAACTCTACACGAATTTAAAGAACTTGTTTTCCAATAGTTTTCCTCAGTGCCAGAATAAGTCCAAACTGGTAAGCATCTGTCCTACCTGACATCTATTTGACAAAACGTCTTGTTATATTAATTGTTCCACGCTTTGCTTTTGATTTTAGTTCAAAACATTCATCCGGGAACTATTCAATTCAAAATACCCGATTATGCTGACGAAAAACAATCAAACCTTTCAGCTCATTAATAAAGTTTGCCTAATTCTGTCAAGCGCCAAAACTAAACGACCCCTATATGACACACACACAGAGAACACAAATACCAACGATGGAAAAACTACAGCGAGGGATGTATTAATTAATGGAGATGTTAACCATAAATAACTGCTTTTTATGAATAACTGCCAGTTTCATTCAAAAATCTTGACATGTATGGTTGATATAGAGCAACGCGTGTAGAAACAGATTGCCAGTGCGTATTGCTGAACCAAAAGGTTGATGAAACGGTGTGGTTATTTCATTTGCAGGTCCTATTAGAATTTTCTTTGTTCCGTCGTTATTAATGGAAATTATGCTCGAGGAGTGTTCATTTGGAAATGAATAAAACTCCGAACGGGGTGAATTAAAAACAACTTCGCCCTGAAAATGACAGAACTTTTTATTTACATTATTGGGTTGGTGAACTGCACGGCAATGAGAGTTGTTCTTGTGTGTAGGAGAAATGTACTTGCAGAAATTCACTTCCAGACATTCACATACCATCTTTCATTCGTTCTATTGGTCCATTATACCTTGAAAGTGATAAAAAACTAAAATGTGGTTTTGAGTTTAGGCTTGGACTTTAAATAGACTTTTTTTTATCGAACTGTTAGGACACTTTCACACAGGAAGCTTCATCTCCCGCTCCTTTACCGGAAGCCTTTTTATTTCCTGGCTCCTTGAACTCAGTCGTAGAATGGATCACATGAGAGCTTTTGCCATATACCTTCCCTACCGTCGACACAAACTTCGATGAAAGGAACGCCAACGATCAAGAATATTTTGTATGAATCCAATCAACCAAAAATCGATGAAGCGGGAGTTATTGCCACACTTTACCCAGAAATTAGACGAGATCAGAAAAAGTTCTTCAATTATTTTCGAATGTCGTCTGCTCCTGGGCAAGAATAATACTAAAATAATGAACTGCATTGAACTCCAACGATATATTTTGATATAACTAGGGAAGAGAGGGAGAGACGTTTTCAATCCTCTTGTGAAAGCCCCCACTTTTCCATTTACATTCAGAGAAAGTATTCTATTGAAATGTTACATTTTTCAGGCATTAGCTTGCGTTTTTCAGAGGACGCAATTTTATTTTTTGAAGGTGTAGGAGGGGTTCAGCAGAAGCTTAAGTTCAAGTTTGTGAGTGGCCACCCTTGTCCCCCGAACGCCATCTTGGAAAAAGGGGTGCAAAGCGCTTCAAACTTGACCAGATTCTCGAATGCTCATAGGGATACAATAAAAACAAAACCTTAGGATTACTTTTCTATCTATATATTCTTTATTCATACGATTTAATATGATCTCAACATTCCTATGCTTTTACTAAACTATTTTTGACCCTTTTTCCCTACCACCTATGAGGTAGAGTCTGGAGGCGCGTTTTTTTATGTGGTATCCCCAGTAGGCCTAATCCACGGGCAATTTGTAGACAAAATAATATTATTTAATTTTATATCTATCATAGTCATTAATTTTTCATTCTCTTAGATGGTCCAGGCTGCGAGTCAAGATCTGAATCAATATCCGAGGTGAATTTTTGTGGTATAATGGGAGTTAGTGTTGGCGTCATTGTCGGTAATTCATCTTCCAATTAATTTTTTTTTCATTTGATGTTGATATGACCACGATATTGCTGCAGCTTTCACTACCACAATAGAGGCATACTGCTAAACATTTGAGGCCTGCTTTTCGGCAACCGCACGCACTTCCACAGTTTCCTTTGCATCTGCAAAAGATTAATTTCATAAGCTCGGGGGTGCTGGAGGCATAGAAGTTTGGATTGGTATACAAAATTTTCCATGCTTTTTCCACTCCCAATATTCTGGATCACAATGTTTACCGATCCATGACTGAATCTGGTGATATACTCAAAGACTGTGGGAGACCTAGGATAAATTAGAATAACAACAGTAATACAAGGCAGATGTTTATTTGTCCTCAAACAACTACTTGGGCTTTTTCTACCTGCTTAGGGTTCTAAGTTCTGTAGTGGGGAGAAGGGTCAAAAATATGAGCATTCAAGAATCTGGTCAAGTATGGAGCACTGTAAAACCTAGATGAATGAATAAAATTAAACAACTTTATAGGGTCCTTTTATTGTAAAATGAACTGGAAAAAAAATTATAACCTCCAAAAGGAAACTTGTTATAAAATTTTCACTTATTTTCGTTTATAACTTTTTTGTTGGTCACTTGACGATAGAAAGTATAGAAAAAAATTGTAGAAAATTCAATTTGCTACATTTTACGTTTGATTAGATTTTCTGTAAGATTCCTAGTTTACGAGATAAAGCGCGATAATCCTTTGCACCATTTTTTCCAAGATGGCGGCCGGGGGACAAGGGTGGCAACCCCACAAACTTGAACTTGAGCATCTACTGACACCCACTAAATATTAAAATAATTAAATTGCGTCCTCTGAAAAACGCAACCCTAAATGTAACTTTTTAAAAGACTAAGGGGACGTGGCTTACCGGCTCGAAGTGTAAAAGACGTGAGAGTTCTCGTCTCTCGAGACGTCGAGGCTCCTTCTCTTCGTCTGGAAGCTCCATTGGACTCGTTACATTTTGGCTATAGTAGTAGTATACTGTAGTTTGCTGTGATATTGGAGAGTTTTATGGGCAACTCATGATAGAAAACATATTTACTCTTTCTAAATTCTACGCCAAGTTGGCATCTTCAGAAGAGACAGCTCTTGTATTTGAGAAAAGTAATTGTTTTGGATAAGATCTTATACTACATTGCTAGCAGTGAAAAATTCAACACTCACCAAAATATTCAACGTAGCCTGTCAGAAGCCGTGGCTCTTTCAACAGTTTGTTGAGAAGTTGAAACTTACCTGAAACAAAAATTGGAAATTCAACATTTTTTAAATTAATCAAAAAATAAACGTGATTACATTTACTGAATACGCGTTAAGTGGAAATATCACAGTACATATCAAACACAAAATTTTTGAGTTTACCCAATACAATTCGAATGGTTTTTTAGAGAAATGTAAATTTCAGGTATCTTTTCTATTTCATGTGTATTTTCAATCACGTACCTAATTTTCACATACTGGGAATGTAATATATGCAGAATAGGGGACTTACAGATGAAAGGAGATATTTCAATTAACGTAATAGAATACGGAAATTATTCAGAAAGAAAAGGATGAGATGAAATGATTGGAGGGGGATGAAATCCCATTTAAACCCATTCTTAACAGTAGGTGAATTCACTTTGACAGCTAGAAACGTTTTCCGGTAAAGAGTCTTAGAGAGGACAGTGTATTGGGAAACTCAATAATATTGAAATGTATTTTATTACAGAAGTTATTTGTACTTGGTTCATGTTGCTGCACATTTCTGTCTTGATTTACAGCTAGAAAATTCCAAGCCATCAATATTAATCAATGAACATAACTGAATAGATAAAATCAAAAAATCGAGAAATGTTCATATTGTTATTTTGGTTACCGCAATTTGAATACTACATGAACATATTCCCAACATAATGGCCTGAAAAGTCCCAGGCCTAAAAAAGAAAACGCGTTTTTCTTTGTTCAAAAGAGCCATAAAGAGCCACACAGTCATTCCAGCGCCGCTCCAACATTTCAATATCAATTTTGTAGAACGATTTATCTTTTGCCTCAAAATAGGCCTCAGTTTCAGCAATAATCATTTCATTCGAGCGAAATTTTTACCGGTGAGCATTTTTTGAGATCTGCAAACAGCCAGTAGTTGCTGGGAGCCAAATTTGGCGAATATGGTGGATGTGGGAGCAATTCGAAGTCCAATTCATGTAGTTTTGCCATTGTTTCGATTGATTTGTGACACGGTGAGTTGTCTTGATGAAACAACATTTTTTTCTTTACCATATGTGGTCGTTTCTTTGCAATTTCGGCCTTGAAACGCTCCAATAATGCTACATAATATTCACTGTTGATCGTATTTCCCTTCTCAAGATAGTTGATTAATATTACACCACGCACATCCCATAATACTGAGGCCATAACCTTTCCAGCCGATTGTTGTGCTCTAAGGCACTATGGTCGAGGTACACCAGTTGCTCTCCACTCAGATGGCGATCGTTTTGATTCCGGAGCGAAGCGATGGATCCATATTTCATCCATTGTCACATATCGACGCAAAACATCCGTGTTGTTAAACACTGCTCAGAATCATCAAGACGTACTTGTTTTTGGTCAAAAGTTAGCTCGCGCTTCATCCACTTTAAACAGCGCTTTCTTATAGCTCTGGCTCATATAATGCATTATAAATTCAACACATTTTGATATCTTTACAATGTCAGCTAACTTACGCAACTTCACTTTTCGATCATTCAAAACGATTTTGTCGATTTTTTTATGTTTTCTGGTATTACTGCCTCATTTGGGCATCCATTGCGTTCTGCATCATCGGTGTCTCTACGACCACGTTTGAAGTCAGCAAACCAACGTTTTTTCTGTCTTTTCTGATGGAGCGGATTCCTTATAAGGCCACTCGTCCACTGGGAGCGGAAAGTTGCGATTTGCGAAGCAACGAATTCGTACGAACGCCATTCGTTCGAAATCGTGCGATAGACATCGTCCATTGTCTCAGTATTCGTCCGGATTTGGAGTAGGCGATATGGCTCTTCGGAAGGTTTTTTTTTAATTATTCTGATTGAGAATTTTCCGCTTTGCAATTATCACCTTTGATTCATCGTCGTATCAGGTACAGGCGATATCGACGAAGGCAGGGAATATGGGTTGATTCCATTCACGCAAAAAGAAAGGAGTTCGGTGACTTCTCTCATTTGTAGCATGATCTTCAAATTAACGATGACCACCACTTTTCTTATTTTAGAATGAAAAAAGGCACATTTCAATACATTATTGTAACTATTTTCGCACTAGAACGCAATCAAATCCTAGCAGAACGGGATCGGTTCGCAATTCGCACCTACGAAAACTGACGAACGATACGTGCCAAGTGGACGCGGTCCCGTATCGTTCCATGTGTTTGGATAGTTCGTACGTTATCGTGCGTTGTCGTGCGAAATCTAACGAATTGATTTCTCAACTTATCGTGGCTTTCCGCTTCCAGTGGACGAGAGGCCCA
The DNA here is from genome assembly GCA_015342045.1 of Leptinotarsa lineolata. Classification (NCBI taxonomy): domain Eukaryota; kingdom Metazoa; phylum Arthropoda; class Insecta; order Coleoptera; family Chrysomelidae; genus Leptinotarsa; species Leptinotarsa lineolata. Next base: position 6,159 of record WOGR01004405.1, on the reverse strand, counting down.
ACACTTTTCAAGCCATTGCTTCTCTTGAACGGTATTTTTCCCATCAATAAGCAGTGTAAAATTAAAACACGAAATTGTTTTTGATCCATTGTTTTGAAAATAACAAAAGTAGTGTCACTCTTAGTTCAATAACTCACAACCTTATACGTAGAATGTCATGAAATTTCAACAGCTTTCTTTTGAAGGTTAGTACCAACTGAAAAAGCGGTGATTGCAAAAAGACTAGCGCCATATATGTTTTAGGCCCGAGACTTTTCAGCCCATGTAGTATTTTTGCATAAATACTCTACTGCCTTGATAATAACACATAATTTAGGAACACAATCACAGACAATCATTTATCATTAACACTGACAGACAGATAGTTCCATGGCAAATTAATTTGATTAATTAAACGACTATCTAATGGGAAACTGTGTTCTGCGAATTCGACATTATTATGCACATGAACAGAAGATAATTCTGTACAATTTGTTACATATATTTTTATAGTTGAAACTGATGGATTTCGAATCGATGTTATCATTTTGTGAACTAATATTTTATGAAAATATCCTGTTTCTATGTCAGTAACATGTTCCTTCTCAATTATTTTCTACTTCAGATCAGTGCGATTTCGCACTTTCACAGTTCATGCTCCTTATGTATAACTTATAGTACAATTCCATGAGAGTAGGTACTGAATTCTCAGAAATATCATTGCATTAAAATGAAAACATTGTTTTCAAGGTTATAATTCTATAAATTGATGGATGTAGCCGTTACTACGTGGTAAGAGATCATCATGAAATATGAGAAATGAAAAATTTCTATTTTTACATTGTCAAACAAACAATGAGAAATGATTTTTTTCTAATGTTTTTATCACTTTCATTCGTAACTAAAGTTACTGCAGTTTCGTCCTATAAGGAAATTTTCAAACTTTTACATTAAACTACATATAATACCACTCTAGGTACTAACCGAGGTACCTGAATTATTTTCACCTGCTAATTTGAAAACCGTTGAGTAAACTAGATCGATTTCATCATTTAACAGATTGCACTCGCATTTTTTATGCTTATGAATTTCCAAGGATTTCAAATAAGTGAGTCTCCAACCTTTGTTTGCATAGTGCAAAATTTCCGTATCGTTTAAATTCGAGAACTTGTGGCTGCATTCCAAGGAATGGTTCGAAAATGTCGAATCATTTTTACCTAGCCTGAAGAACCTTTCATGTTCAGCATACCGTTTTGAGAAATTTCGACCACATTGTCCCACATAAACACTATTACACTCGGGACATTTAAGCTTATGAATAAACTCCAGATTTATCCATCTTGTCCACTTTATCTTTGGCATTGAAAAGGAAATTAGATAGCCTGGCATGTGGTCTGAATGCCACTTCCACATTGTTTTTTCTGAAAAAAACCCCCAATTATCTCTAATCTTTTTCCAAAATATGTTAATTTCTGCCTGTTTGACCTAAGGGTATATTAATCTGTAAGTGAATTTACGTCTTTCTTTTCTGACTAACTTGTGGATTGTGTCTGCGTCGACACTTCAGTTACAAATTCTCATTTCTCATTTTGCATGTTGTGATTCTACATATTTTATCAATTTTTTCCTCATCTCTTTAGCATGTTTTCCATACGCCACTGCAAGAGACAGATTAAGGCAAAAACGTCAGTCTTTTCTGAGAATTTAGTGCCTACTATTTTGGAATTATAGTATAGTCCATTTCATAATTTCAGGATTGAGTTTTACTTTTTGACTAACTCACATTTGTTCATCTTTTCTGAAGACGGTTCTCCACCAAACGACAAAACAGAAACAAAAAAGAACTCAAGCGTTTTTCTCAAAACTGTCTCATTTTACGGACAGTTTTAAAAACATTTTGAGAACTCCACTAGCCACTAGTTTTCCGTTTTGTTTTTCGGATTCCATTTGAAGGTGGTAACATGAAAACATTTTTATGTTTTTGTAGAGAGTCCGTTTAATTGAAAAATCGTTGTTGTTCAGTCTATCGAATAATAGAAATAATAATGTTATTGAGAGGTATTGTGTGCAACTTTGAGTTAAAAGACTTATTCAACAATATCTCACAAATATGACTGCAGAAAATGAAAATTGGACAACCGAAGAAGTTAGCAATTCCACTTTCCTCAATATAAATCACAACTCTATAGTTAGTTTTCAGCTTACATATTTTCCTATCGATAATATCTATCATTTGAACTTATTACTCAATAATTTTGCAAAAATATAAAATGAAAATCGTCTATTTCACATGGAGTCTCATGCTATCGTTTTCAAATTCGTCCAAATTCAATTTACCCTAAAATCAACAAATAAAAGCGACTTTTTTTCGTTTGGACGTAATGAATACCAGCCAGAAATCTTCTTTGACCAACATTTTGTTCTCCAGAGTATAAACTTCGTGCCTGTGAAATAAGTGTTCATATGGAGGAAATGGCTGGAACATAAACAAAACTGAAGAATGTACCTTGTTCCTTCAGTTGCATTAGAGTGTTTGAATTGTCCCTATTTTGTCGGCGTTTTGTTTCCTTGGGTATTGTTTAGAGATTCGGAAATGAAACACAGACTCGACTAATCCATTTTGTGGAAAACCGCCATCAGATTTCAAAATGTCGAACAGAGAGAGAGAACAAAAATGTAGGAATGGGTGTCATAAAAAGAATTTCAAAGAATTTATGGGAAATAAAAAATATACAATATTGACACAGTTCCATGACACATGACATAAGTAAGTTTGTCCCTCCTCGAATAGTTTCAATAGTGTATCTGGTGAAAAGATTGAGGGTTTCCACATATACGATTTCTTCAAATCGGCCAGGTTAAGGAAAATAGATAACAGAGAGATCTGCTTCCTTTTATCGCTTTGCGAAACTTTTATTCTCCAACCTCTGCATCTTTTATTTGACTTCGAGATACTTTGAAATGGAAAAGTTACAGACGAACATCGCCGTACTTCTGATTTTCGTCGGTTTATCAGTGTCACTTTGTTTCAAAAGCAATGCTTTCAGAATGATTGTCTCATAAAATTTGTTGATAGCAAGGATTTTCTATAGTGTTTCTCTAGCTGCTGCGTCGATCGGTGAGGAGATATAAACTAGGAATATCTAAAGACAGTTAAAATATTTCCATGTCAGACGATATACAGGATGTATCATAAGTGATAACTTGTTCTGTTTACGAATGAATTTTGTATTTTTTATAGCAACTTTGGAAGGTTTATTTTACTGTAAATGATTGATAATAAATAAAACCGGTGGCGTTGCGAAAAGTTATCTTGTACATATTTAGTATAATAGTATTTTTGGTAAATTCAGTATAATAATCACTATGAATCTTATTTGTGTCGTGCCTAGATTCCGGAAAAAAAGGTTAAAAACTGATTTGCTGCTCATCAGTGATCGTTAAATATAAAATCAGGAATGCGTTAAGCTTCCTAAATTCTGTTCTAAACTAATACGTTTATAACTCATTTATAAAATAATACAGTTTATTGTATGATTTTCACTATAAAAGTTTTTACAAAAACCGCGACACGTGTTTCGCTATACAATGGCTTCTTCGAGCGTGTTTACTCAGGCCCGCAAAACCAATCATGCCCTCAAAATATATTATCTATTGATTATACTCACTCGTTGGGATCTTGGTGAACACGAATTTACTCTATACTTCATAACAGCATTATTATTACTAGTTGATAACGGCCAAATTTAGTTTAGCTGTGTTTTTCAGGGTTTCAGAAGGGTCCACTACATTATAAGCTTTTCACAGCCATTCGCTTAAGCTTGTTAATTAGCTTGTGTATAATACAAAAACAGCAATGCCAGTGGGTCACAGCGCTCCCTAATCAGTACGGCTGTGAACGCAGACATATACGCAGTTTACAAATCAAAGTGTAGATGAATGTTTGTGTTGAAAATTTGAAAATGAGCAAATCTGAATACAATAGACGGTGACAAAATAAAGGAAAATATGCGCCTACCATTTATTAGTCTTCAGACATGGAGGTGGAAAAGGACGACTCTATAAATTTTTTGGACTTGACAAAAACGAAAGTTAACAACATGATTTTTCAATTTATCGTAAACCAGCACATACATCATTCATAGTTCGTCCACCCACCCATATTATCACAAAGTAGCAGCATTCAACAGTATGATCCACAGAATGACAAATGTTCCTTTGTCAGATGCAAATTTCAATAAAGAACTGAACATAATAAAACAAATAGCCGTCAACAATGATAAAGATAGCAGTCTAATACATTCTCTAGTATCAAAAAAGTTATACAGCCAAGCTTTGAAGGAAGTTTACCTATTTGAAGAGAGGAGGATGAAAGTTATAGAACCTTAACCTACTTAGGCCAACCCCCAAATTTTCTGCACAACAAAGGTGTAAATATTGCTTTCAAGACCAACACATTGGGAATAACAACAAAGATAAAAATTCAGTTTCATAAAAATCGGGATTGTATAAATTATCATGTGGGTCATGTCCAATGTTTTATATAGGTCAAACTGGAAGAACGTTCAAAGCCCGCATAAAGGAACACAGAAATAGTTTCCAGAATAGACAAGTAAACTCCACATATGCCACTCATTTAACCACAGAGGGACATGAGTTCAATCATGAATTCAAGTCCCTTCATTTCCAGAAGAAAGGTTTAAAACTTAACCTGTTTGAGAGTATGGAAATGGACAAACTCAAAAACTCTCAATATCTCATGAACGATTAAACTGAACTGAATAATTCGCCATTATTGAATCTGTTCATTTCCAGGTTGATGTTTTTCAGGTAGAAAGTAGGTAGTAGGTTAGAGTATAAAATAGTTTGTAATTTAGAAGTAACAAACTACTAACGCTTGAGAAAGCTATTGTATAGCGCGGGGTCGCGAAGCTTTACTCGGGGGGTCGCCGGCTGAAAGAAAAAGGCAAGGTTCTAACACTACAATAAAAACACAATTTTAGTGAGAATGATGGGCTTGTTTATTTTTCAAAAGTTTATTAAATCGTGGTGCTATTTTTGAAACGTTAATAATCAAATCATTTTGAACGAAACTCATTTTTTGTGGGGGAAAATCAGTTTTTAATCGATCTTCTGTAGAAGGTGAAAATACCCAGAAAAAGATCGATCAAATCATTTTCTAATTCCAGTCTATTTCTCCTTTTCGTTTTAACGTTTACCATTGCAGAGAATGTCAGTTCACACAAATATGAAGTGGCGAATGGCACTAATAATTTTAGAGCTTCCTTTACCAGCTCTGGGTATTCGTGTTTTTTTTTCTACCAAAATACGTCGACACTTTGCGAATAAAATTCCATTTTAAGCGTTCCATCAGCAGCTAAATCTAAAAGACATTCTTTCATATTTGTGGTGTCATCAGCCAAATCTATTGACTTGTCCAAAAAAGTGTTTTCAATCCATCTATGACCATTGTCAGCTTCAGAGTGTAAGTCTGGAAAGTATGTCAAAAGTTGCTTCTGTGAATTATGCAAGCTCTGTATCAAGCAAGGAATATGGGCCTTTACTACAAGACTTTGGTCTGATGCGTTATCTTGTACAATCTTCTGAACACTCAGAAAAGACTCAAATATACTGTTTTGCAGAAAGGTTAACCACAACTGAAGTTTTGCGTGAAATGCTTTGACTTTATCTTTAACTGTCGAAATATTTTCTTTACCTTAGAGGTTCTTGTTCAAATTATTAAGATGGCTAAAAAGATCTGCAAAAATGCTAATTTAAAGAGCCAAATAGGGTCAGAAAAATGATAAGCATGTTCAAATTTTGCATCTTATAAGAACATTAACATTTTAGCACTCATTTTTAGAACTCTTGTCAATTCTTTCCTTTGGATAGCCACCTGACCTCTGTGTGATGAAAGAGATTTTGATGAAGCAAGCCCATATCTTCACAAACGATTCTGAATAGTCGGGTTTGCAAGGTTTTACCTTTGATAGAATTCACAATTTATATTACCTCCTTGAGCACGTCATTTAAATCAGAAGGTACTATCTTAGCAGCTAGAGCCTGTCGATGAAGAAAATAGTGTGCCCAGGATACGTTTGAAATTAACGATTTTATTTCGCAATGAGTCCACTATTTTTGCCAGTCATAACGTTAGCGCTATCACTACAAATAGCGATA